>CAEGAG010303583.1:0-10869 GCA_903067065.1 Brachyrhaphis terrabensis | reverse complement strand
GGGAGCCGTTTGGGAGCCGAAAGAGCCGGCTCTCCACACTAAAAAGAGCCATTAGAGCCGCATCTCGAAAAGGAGCCGAAAATCCCATCACTAGAGGTCAAGATGCAGAAAAAACTGATTTTAAGCAACAAAACTGATAGCTGATCTAAAATTAACTGGCTTTACACCGTGTTACAGGAGCACAAGGCGAAGTTCTGCCGTCACTAATCATACTGAGACCTGGCATCTAGATCAGCTCAGGTATTCTGTCCCAGAAAGACTGGAGTGACTTATGGCAGAAACCGTGATAATCTCCTTTAGATAAACACTATCTAATGGTCAACTAGGAAGAAAAAAGCCATTTCAAGGGGAAGGTCTCCATTTCACCTGCTGGACAGACAAATACAAACTCCAGCTTTCTGAGTGATGAACGATACCTGCTCAAGAATCCAGTAATCAATGTTTTTCCTTTCTTAGTCACAATTTTAGACTATTGCGGGAAAGAAAAGTGGCAACCGTGAAGAAACACACATGGAATGAAAAGTTTAGGCATTTAGACACACTTGGCTCAAAATAAACAACCTTCAGATTAAATCAGCAGAGAGAATTTTAAATCTGTCATCGCTGGTTCGGAGCACGAGAACAGAATCGTGTTAGGAGACATACCAAAGGTCTGAAGCAAGAGATGCCTTAGATGAGCAAATACCAAGAACAAAACAAAAACTACAGAAATGAGAGAAATTTCACATCCAGGCATCTTGTTCACTCAGGAAGAAATACAACGAGGCCAATGATTACTGTAGCTTGATTTTCAGAAACAGAATCCATGGAATAGATATAAAAACGGCTCAAGGCATTTTATCAGAGGCACACAGACAGGCAGACAGGCATGCCCTGTGTGTTTTGCAGTAACTTTACCTCAGGGCCTGTAAGGCAGCTGTAGCAGCTACAGCCCACATCACCATGGTTCGCGAAAAACTCCACATGGGACATGTTTGGATGCTGAAGAGGTTTTTATTTACTTAAAACTGCAGTTTACAAGTTGATGAGAAATTATTGACAACATACATGGTATGTGTAAAAGCTTTGCTCTCAGAGCAGCAAGCAAAGCGATGCCCTCTGACCTCTGAGCTCATGTAGGCTGAGGAAGCAGCAGGTTGTCTTTCACTGGAGACATCGGCTCTCCTTTCTTAGAGGAGCTGACCTTCACAGTTTCCCTGAAAACACACGCACACACACGTACGCCCACCCGCACACGCACACACATATATATGAGATCTGGTGAGTTTCCACCTGCTATTGTCAACATTAGCTTCGTTCTCATATTTTGTCACGTTACAACCACAAACATATTTCATTGGAATTTTCTGTGACAGACCAACACAAAGTGACTGCTAATGACTAAATAGAGGCCACCTGTGTGTAATCTAATGTCAATAAAAAAAATACAGCTGCTCTGTGACAGGGAAGGGGCAACATTACAAGGTTTCCCCCCAGTGTTTTATAAGCCTGGCAGGCCACCAGGCTTTACTTGTGCCCCCACCAGGCTAAGCATTGCTTATTTTTTTTAAGTCTTTTTAAAATGTTTGAAATGTTTTGAATTTTTAAGACTTTATGTTTATATAGACAGACAGACATATTTATATTTACATAATTATCAAATGATATTTTCAAATGTCAACTTTAAACATTTTTTAACTCAAAAACACAACGGGCTGCTGGATGAATGAAACAACCCAACCACTGGGCTTAGCAAGTTTTCTAGGGGAAACCTTGAATTCTGTTAAAAAATATGACAGCTGAAAATGTACATTATTACAATGGAAAACATCTTGGCTCACTGCAAATTGTCCATTATTCCCTTACTTTTTATAGCTAAAGTTCTTCCAGAGGCTGCTTATGGTGGCCTGCACTCCAGGGTTGTTCTCGTTATTGGCTGAGGAAAATTTTTTCCCCAAACCTGAAGCCTTCTTCCTCAGACCGCTGGCTCTGGCTGGGCCCAACATCGACATGTTCACCGCCCGATTCCGCATGCTGGGTTTCGGCTTGGACAGACCGGAAACCTGAACACAGCATGTTCACGTCACAGAAGGGAGATCTGGCTATTCTAAACACTTACACGTCTAACCAAACAAACGGTAACATTTCCTATGAACTGCAGCAGCTTAGAGAATATTAGCACATTAGTTCTCTACAGTTCCTGTCCAAGTTTAGATTTCTTTGTAAAGCAACCAACCCAGTGAGATGGCAAAAAACCCTTCTCACATGTTCACCACTTCCACTTCTAAGAATGTCCGTTCAGTGAAGGGCCACATATAGAGCGAGTTGAGGACGCCTGTGACAAATAGGTTCCCACTACTACTACATGCAGTAATGTCTGGCAGCTTCTTTCATAGTTAATTCTAAAAATTCTGTCTACTTGATCAGACGTTCCGTAACGATTTAAGTCACTGCCAATCCGGATCTCATAACATTCTTGTTACTTGTATAAAGGATCCGTTAAGGTCTGAATAGTTCATTAAATCAGCTGTTCACCTCAACAAACTTACACAGAACACTCTAAACTGAAAGTAAAAATAAATATACTTGCAGCGACGCACTGTTTCTTTAAAAACAAATGAAGCCGACGAAGAAACCAAAGTGTAAACCCACCTTTGACCCCAGCATGCCAGGTTTCCTACAGGTCTCTGTGAAGGAAGCAGGACTTTCTGTCACTGGTTCTGAATCAGTGCTTGAATTCATCTCCTGACAACAACAACAAAACAACAAAAAAGACACAAACAGAAACCCATGAGAACGTGAATCAGAGATTCCCAGAAAATGTCTACATTTCAACCCAGTGTGTGTGTGAGACAGTGCAGAAGTCTTGATTTCCCAGCCTATCTGTATATCGTTCTTCCAGGTTGTTACTATTTTTCTACCACTGCAGATGAACAGCATCAAGATCCAGTTGGTCCATTAAACGTAGGGCTGGACAATATGACAAAATAAGCATTTCATATTAGTCATATTTATAATTGTCAATAATTATTGATTAGATTTTTTCGTTTTAAATATATAAACTACTGTCAAACAGACCTTTTCTATTTTATCCAGGTTTCATGCTATGCCCTTTTTCATTTTATTAGATTTTTTTTTTTTTTTTTATGAGACACAGGGGCGAAACCTGACACTGCTGCTGCATGAGTTACTCTACAGGTTGTTGCTAGGTAACCACAAGTTACTCAACCAGTTGTTGCAAGGTAACCAAAGGTAAACCTTGCTTAGCTGACTGAGAGGTTGAGCGGCTAAAGCCTTTCATCTGCCTACATCCTCAGGAATGCTGTGTGGTTCTGGATTGGAGTTCAGTGAAATTGTTAAATTGTCTATCAGACATAATATCTATTGATATTGATTATGTGTCTATTGCAATATATATATTGTTATTGACTTATTGTCCAGACTTGTTCTAATAAGGAATGACTGACGACCCAGTCCGTTCTCCCTTTGAGAACGGACGCTACTTAAGGCTAGGAGCTGTAAGGGTCAGAGGGTGAAAGCAAAGTCAACAGCACAGATCACGGTAATGATAAAAAATAAATAAATAAATAAAAATACTGAGCAAGGGGCTAAACAAGTTTTCTTGTATTAATTTAGATATCTGGATACTGCAACCCGGAGCCGAGGATGATCCACAAGACAGAATGCATGGATACCGCTCAGGCGACAGAGGAGATATAAGCCACGCCTCTTTCACGGTATGAATGGCAATGACCTGTACAGGTGGCTTTCTTGCTGAGGACCATTTTACTAGGCTGCTAGTAAAATGGCATCTAGTAGACATTTAACTGATTGTTAGTTACTTTATATAGTTTATATATTTAAAACGTAAAAATCAGAACAGGTTAACCATTCCGGTTCTGATTAACTTGCAGAATGATGGAAAAAAAATGAAATGTTGAAAGATGAAATGTGAACGTCTGCACAAATATTACATGAAACTAATCCGGAAACACAAACAAATCCCTGCTTCTCGAAAGCAAAACCAAGAAATGAGAATTCAATTGAGACTTCAGTCGAAGTCTCAATTCGTTTGAAGACCAAAGTTCGCTTTACTTTGATCTGCATCGGATGATGAGAATCAGAATTTGAAACTGTCTCTGGTGGTTCGGTTTCTTTTCACATAGAGAAAACTCAAACTGGAAGCTGTCACTGAAAACCACTGAGAATATTCAGTCTCTTGCAGGTCAGATGTGTCCGTGAAGAAGACACATGAATTTCAACCTAGTTGAAAACATAGCGAATGTTCTCCTCTTAGTGGTCATTTTCTGGGAATCATTTCAGTCTAAAGTATCTGACAGTTGCATAGGGCTTTATGCTTTATGAAACAGTAGTTACCAACAGAGCTATGAACACAGGTAAAGGCAGCAGAAAATTCTGGAACTTACAGTCTCCTCCTGGGAGGAGAAGGAGCAGCTGAAGGGGAGGACGTCCTCTTTGTGACAGGAAGTGGACAGGGACTGGGAAAAGTAAGCACTGTCCTGGGAGGGGGGAGAGTCTGGGGGCGGATCCTCGTTCTCAGATTTTCTCTCAGGGGAAGAAGAGCCTGCAGAAACCTGACAGGTTGTCTGAAGAGCTGAGGAAGTCTCTCTTTTGTAGTGGAACTGCTGCAGGGCCAGCAAGCCTGAGGGGGTCGTCGCCGCTCTGCCGAGCCCAGCACTGGAGGAGGCGGAGCCTGGCCACTGGAACAGCTCCGGCCCCTCACTGGATGAGGTGGGGGGGGTGTTGGTAGGGGACGTAGGAGGGCTGGGGGTCTCTACAGGTGGAACATCAGGACCGTCCCTTTCACTGAGTGAAGACTGGTCCTGAGAAGGGTCAACCGTCCGCTCTGGGTCCCCAGCAGACTCCTCGGTACTCTCAGTAAGTGTTGAACTTGATTTGCTGAAGAATCTGCAAAGGAGGATACGCTGAGATTACACTGAGAATTCAAGCTTTGGAGGAAATGCCTTGAAACATAAATTGGTGGAAATGTGTGAATGAAACCACGATTGGTAAAACAAATAAGTGTGAGTAGAGAGCTGAAGCAGTGGAGGAACGAGGAAAGAAAATCTGTCAAAAGGTCATTGAACACAGAGCGTGGCAAAACATGCTGGCTGTCTGCAGTCAGCTGTGACCTGCTATTGGAGCACAAATAAACAAAACAGTGAAACAGACCGACGAGAGTGTAAATGCTTCATTTCTCTGTTGGGACAGGTCATTAATCCGTATATCAGTTGCCTGAACCCATCTGACTGGTCTCTTTCTACAGAGGAAACACTTACTCCAACAACATGAAGACAGTTCTAAGAAAATTTTTTTGTAAAAGTTACATGCTTCAAACCCTGTTGAGATTACTTTAAACTAAAATCTACCAGGGATAGAAATAATTTTGGGCCCCACTGCAACTGAACACTTTGATATTAAAATGAGAGTTTTGTTTGTCATGAAAGTCGTTAAAGAGCCTAGATGAAATACAAACAAAACATGAGGAACCTGAGCAGTAGTCAGAAAGGGGTGTGGATTTCCATGAACACATTGTGATTTTCTGTTTGCAGCCTGCCAACCAACTGATGATGTCACATCATGGATATATGGATATAAGATGGATATATTTTCCTGTAAACAATGAGAAATGCTTCAGCTGGCAGTTCATTTTGTGGGCTCTTTCTCACAAACTTCTAAAGGATCACAGCATCAGATGAACTGTAGTCTAGTTGCAAAGAGCACAGTTTAAGCAACATAAAAACCAAGACAAATCCCTCTGAGTGGAATGGAGGAGTTTAAGTGTCTCAGGATCTTGTTCATGAATGAGGGAAAAACGAACCGGGAGGTTGAAAGACAGATTGGTGGAGCATCTGCAGAGAAGCCAGTCTGTTGTGGTGAAGAGAGAGATGAGTCAAAAAGCGAAGCTCTCGATTTACCGGTCGATCTACGTTCCTACCCTCATCTAGGATCACGATCTTTGGGGCATGACCGAAAGAATGAGGTCACGGATACAAGTGGCTGAAATGAGTTTTCTCCATAGGGTGTCTGGGCTCTTCCTTAGAGATAAGGTGAGAAGCTCAGTCATCCAGGAGGGACTCAGAGTAGAGCAGTTGCTCCTTCACATCCAGTTGAGGTGGCTTGGGTATCTGGTCAGGATGCCTCCATGGTGATGTGTTCAGGGCACGTCGCACCGGGAGGAGGCCCCAGGGACACAATGCAGGTGTGATATTTCTTGGCTGACCTGGGAACGCTTTGGGATTCCCCGGGAGGAGCTGGAACAAGTGAGGGAGAGGGAAGACTGGGCCTCCCTACTTAAGCTGCTACCCCCACGACCCGACCACAGGTAAGCGGAGGGAGGGAGGGAGGGAGAATGGATGGATGGATGGATGGATGGATGGAAATCCCTATGAAGCTCATCTGGGACAATGGTTGGAGTACATCAAGAAAACGACAGCTTGTAAAACAATTTCAAGGGCCCAATCAGTTCAGTTTAGTTCTGATTTACAAAAACAGTTCTGGTTTCCTCAGTGGAAGAAAAAGACAACAAACCAGCAACAGAGCACAAGTGTTGTATAGTGGAATATTTCAAGAATTTCAGGCTTTTAAAAATGGTTTTCTCCACCAAAGTATGGCATGCGGTCCAGCCATTCACCCACATTTATTTTTTGGGGTCACTGATTATTGTGAATGACTGTTCAACAAGCGTTCAAAACCACACCAGGTCCTTGGAAAAAAAAAAGTAAAGCCATGCTTGTACATTCATGGCAAGCATTTACAATCCTTTAAGTGTGTAAAATGAAATAAAACACAAGTAAATCAAATTTGAAATTACACAATTTATAGAGATCATCTATACAGAGTTTCTAAAACACAAGCAAGTAAGATGGTTTAAAGCTTCAGAGCTCGTTTAATTTTAATTATTTTTCGCTAAACCATTAGGCATGGCATTTTTTGGTTTATTTTCTGATATTTTTCTATCAGCTTGTTTCATCTACATGGAGAGCTACTTTGACTGCATGTCATCTGTTTACAGCAGAAATCTGTATCCCCATGAACATACCCACATCTAGAAACAGCCTTTGAGTCAATTGTCCATTTAAGTTTTGTCCTTTTAAGAAGGAAGACAGCACATGTTGCGGAGCCGACACTTCTAATCCCTTCATCCAGTTTGACTGGAATACCCTCAAATGAAAGCTGAAACTTTGCATGTTGTGTCCATCAAATAACTATAGGTGGAATGTGTTTCAGTGAAAAACAAACAAACAAAAAAAAAACTAGTGTGTAAACATAAATGGACCTCACTGCAAGCAGCTGTGAAGGCTGGTACCAGATGTTACTGAGAGTCATGGCTGAAGATCTTCTTCAGAGAAGTTTTAAAAGACTTATCTGAATATTTCAGTTAAAAACAAACAAAAAAACATGTGTAATGATTCAGAGAACTGAAGAGTCGTCTGTATTGGCAACTGAAGTCGTCGATGTAGCCAATACTAATTGGCTACAGTGACGTCCAGCCAATTAGATGATGTGGTCTAACAGTGACATCACCTGCTGTGGGTGGCCTGCCTGCCATCGTCCTGGGACTCCTGGTTTCTCCGCTGCAGCAGGGTGGTGAAGGCGAAGCAGTTCCGTGGCCGAGGCTGGCTGCTGGAGGTTGGCTTGTCTTGTCGCTGCTCAAACTTGGAGCGTTTCAGCCCTGAACTGCAATACTGCTGCAATACTTCTTGATCCGATACACAAGAATCTTACAAGGATACAAAAAAAGATAAGCTTGTACAGACAAGAGTCCTGCAAATATCAAACATGTGTATTTATTTATTAATCTTTTCTTTTATATTTGATTTACTTATTAAACAGACTGTAATAAAAATTACGACAAGGGCAGACCAACTACAGAGTTCTAGTTCTGCATAAAATATGTTATGCTTCAATTATTCAGGTGGAGGTGATATGAAATATATATTTTTATTTTTAAAGATAAACAGCAATAAAATGTTTCATTCCAAAGTGAAGGGAATCTATCAACACCCATCCCAGTGCATTATGCAATCAGGGTGGGAGCCAAATTTAACCCCTCCGTGACTGAGTCTGACTCCATCCCCAGCTTTCTTCTTTTGGGCAGATGCAACACCTGATCCTGGTGGACTTCATGTGTCAAACGTTCTACTGCACCGTTTCACTTCAGGTAACTTTAAAAACATCCGAGTTCAATAAAGTCATCTCCACTGCATTATGCAATTTCATGTAGAGATAAACACGTAACCCCACCCATCTGAACTACATTATATGCTTTAAGATGGAGTCAAAACACTGGAATTCAACCCAGTCAGACATTTGAGCTCACTGCCTCCTGTTGCATAACGAGCTTCATTTCACCCTAGCAACCTGCTTCCCCGCGTATTATTATGTTGTTGTGGGCGGAGCCAAACACAGCCCCATTTCTGAGCGTTTGACCCCACCGATCACCAAAATTTTAATCATTTCAGGGCGGAGGCAAACTTTCCACTTCCTGTGTCTGAGGCTACGTTCACACAGCAGGTCGATTCAGATTTTTGATTTTTCCCGGCGTAGCCATTCACTCTACTAATTAAAGATTACTTCTGACAGTCTTGTGAACGGTTTACAACCCCAAAGCAGCCCGCATCACAGAAGAAGAACGAAGAGGTCACACAGCGACGTTTACGTCCAGATTTACCACATCTGGTGTCTTCTGAGTCAAATATTTTGATGTGATTAAAAATATCAGAATAGGGCCATTTAGACTACCACAAAAAAGTTGAATATGGTTCATATCTGGGTAAAAACAACATTGGACTTGGGTTGTGTTAGGCTGCTGTGTGGCCTCATGCTCTTCAAACCTGTCTCCATTCGTGCCAGTCTTTGAACTCTCCCATCCCTACTCAACCTTAACTCCACCTATAAGTGAGTCTTTGACTCCACCTATTCTTACTACTTTATGCTTTTCAGGGCTGCGACAAATTTGGCAACATCCGGCCCCAGTGGAGTCAATCTTGACTCCGCCCCTTTATGAATTTTCAAACCCAACCGGATTTACTCAATTACACACCTAAAGGCATAATTAAACATTTGACACCACCTACACCCAGTGGATTTTCATTTCAAACATTAAATTCTATAATCTCTACGGCACCATGCATTTGACTGAAATATTTCAACCTAACCATCCTTCATCCATTCCACATTTGTGGGGGCATTTAACCCTACCACCCCGTCTCTATCGCATTATAATACTCTGACTAATCCAAATATAAAATCCTGATGTTCCATCTTAAACATCTGACTCCAGCTCACCCCTTTTCATTACACTATATGACTGGCCCCACCCTTATTGCATTATGCATTTAAGGGCAAAGTCAAGCATTCACCAAGCCACCCTCCATTTGAAGCTTTTGGGTGCAGTCAAACATTTGATTATGTCTATCCTTGTTGTATTATAACACTCTGTGTGAAGACAAATATTTGGCCCTACCCATCCCTATTGTACATCTCAGTACAGAGCTGAACTTTAACAGCGGCCATATTCTTGGCCCATCCATGTAGCGGTGGGTCCCACCGCTGGGGGCTCTGGCAGTTTTATGGGGCGGAGCCTAATCCTATAGCCTCAGATTCTCTGGTCTGAGGGCCATGCCATCTGTCCTGGTGCTCCATGCTGCCCATCCTGTATCATTGTACTCTTCTTACCACAATAACTCTTATTTATGCACAGCTAGATGATTAATTTGGTCTGTCTTCCACCAGCTCAGTGTGTATCCCAGACCATTTTCTCCCCCTGACTCAGCATTTTTCACGTTCATGTATGGCCAATATGAGACCACACAGTGCAGGTAAGGACCAGCTTACCTTCTCTCAGCCTCTTCAGCGGCTGCTCTCTGTGTTGCAGCCTCAGGTGGTCCAGGCTGATGACTCTCTCCTGCCCCCTGGTGGAGGGTGGTTTCTCTGCGGAAACGGCAGGGCAGGGAGGAGCAGCGGAACCTGGCGTGAAGCTCTTGCTCCAGATGCTGAGTCCTGCTGCAGTCGGGCAGCTGCTCCAGCTGTTGCTGCGAGCTTTGCATGCCTAGAGAGATATTTCCCAAAGTAAAAGTAAATGTGAGGATTTCGGTTTTTTGAACTTGGACAAACATTCGCTGTAGGAAGGCTACCTGTGGACGGGGGCTGTCTGGACTGAAGTCATCTATCCTCGCCATGGTGTTGATGTCAACGTTTCCCAAGGCCATATCCAAGCCTTTATCATCTCCCAGATTTCTGAATTCATTGCCATTAAGGAATAAGTACTATCCAACAAAAAGAATAATAAAGTTACAATGTTTTATATATCCAGACAAAACTAAAGGGGAAATGTTTTGAGGTGTGACGTCAGACTAAAGGGTACAGTCCAGCGTAGTTGAGGGAGACTGGGTCGACGTGTTGAGGGTAAGGATTAAGGGGCACCACCTTCCTCATGGCAGGATCAAACACTAGCTGGTAGAGGAAGGTGTTATTGGCTCTGACGAATCCTTCAACGTATTCCTCAGGAACGACCACGTTCATTTTCAGGTACTGGCCCATCTTTCTGATCACCTGGTAGGAGGAGAAGAACTCCAGAAATCATTCATTTATAATCTAGGCTTCAGTTTTCCTGCTGCTTACAGTAGTCAATTTCTGCTGGTTTTAAAGACAAAGAAGTGGTAACTTGGGAAAAACTGTTATTTTTCTTGTTGGGCTTTTGGTTAGGTCTTCTTAACATCTTGTGAAACTGAAGATTAAAACCCTCTCCAGGCAGAGGTTGCAGATTTGCAACAGCTAAATTCTATTGAAATGCTGTTTAAATGTCTCTCTCAAAAAAAGTCTGAATTGTATATTACTACCCCATATGATCATTTTCTCCAAATA
>CAEGAG010303533.1:0-22974 GCA_903067065.1 Brachyrhaphis terrabensis | reverse complement strand
TTGCACGCTTTAGTTTCACATGAATAGGAAGGAGGAGGCGCTGGACAATTATTTCTGTTTTATTTATGTCTTTGCCTCTTCCTACGCCACTGAAACGCGTAGTGTCTCATTTTAAAACACATGTTTAATAATTATAGCTTTCTACTGCAGGAGGTGCATTTGAATGCAACATGGATCTGCGAGCATCTTTTCTGTTTTCTCGGTGTCGAAAGGCACAGTTCATGATTAATCAGATTCGGTTCGGATTCAACGAAAATAGTTAAATAACCTCTTAATGACAATGGGAATTAAACGAGGATCGGTTAAAGATCCTGACAGAAACATCGGACCATCCCCGCTTGAAGTTCAGATTCAGATTCGGACTAACCTCTTTCTGCTTCCGGGGCATCGCTGTGGTTCTGGAGGACCGGCGAGAGGACCAAGGGGAGCAGCTAAACACCGGGAAGAAGTCAGCTGCAGGAACACGGGTTAGAGGTTCGAACCGAATCTGCTTGAAACACCTGATCAAACCACCACCGAACCGGGGAAACATCTCCTCCAGGAGACCGAGAGCCTCTTCGCGTAGCGCCCTCTGCTGGACTGGAGGAGAACTGAACAGGCTCACTGGGAGGAGATCCGGATAGATGCCAGCCCAGAACCGTTTCGGTTTAACCGAACCAAATGTGTAAGTAATACATTATTGATTAATTATTTATTTAAATCAGCCTAATTGGTGCCTATTTTTATTATTAAATACTGTTTCCTCTCATTTTAATGCAAAATATTAGGTCCAGATCAAATTGAAAACTCACAGTTTATCTAAACTAGATGCAAACATACAAATAATACATTATAAAAGATTTAAAGATAAATAGTTTGGACATTACCTACTAGATTATGTAAGAAATAAGGATCTGCCGTTTGTTCTACAAAGATTTATGAGTTTCTTGAAACCTGAATCTTTTTCCTACTCCAGTAAATTTAGGATAAAATGAAGCTTTTGTTAATTAAGTTTCTTCATCTTCCTCACTTATTTTGCAGCACTATTTCAGAGCAGGTGAGGAAAAATTACCTGCTCCTAGACCAGCTGTACTTTTTAGGACAACTTTTAGACCTGCTGAGAACCAAACATTTTGGTTTTGATAATCAAAGCAACATTTTTTCTTGTTCATATTAATCTACAACCTGAATCTTTGCTTGTCAGATCGTGTCATTCTTCCTGTTCATTCATTTCTGGTCTCAAATCTTTTTTCATATTTAATTTGTCTTTCAGATTAAAATGTAAGAACTGGTTGATTTATTTATTTTATCTGTTTATCATGGAACTGTACTTATTCTCCTTGAAATGTTTCATCCACTTTTTAACTGTGATGTGATTTACGTTTGTTCAGTTTTTAAGTTTGCTCCTGGGTTTTTCTGTTACAACAGGATTTAAATCTGTAAGAGAACACAGATCTCTCACATAGATTTAGTTAATGTTCTCATTTACTGAACATTAAATAAACTAGTAAACTCCATTTTATTTAGGGTTAGGGTAATCTGAATCTGTCTGTACATGTCTTGAGTTTTGGCAACTCCTTGTGGACAAAAAGGAAACAGCTTCAAAAGTGAAATTTGAAAATCTTTCAGGAAAATTAAAGACTTTTAACTTGACTATGATATAAAAGCAGTTTATCATATTAAACCATGAGGAAAAGTAATTATATAACTTGGACTTTTCCACTTATTAATTTGACATAAAACGGAAAATCTTCCAAGTTTTTGCTTGAAATCTGATCAAATATAATTTCCTATCTACCTCTCATTCTAATAAATATTGTATTTTTACTATTTGTATTGCATTTTAGATAATCTTGGACATCCTGATGCCTTCCCCTCTGCAGCTAAGCAGCAGTTTCTGCATGAGAAGCCATATTAAAGACGAACTGCATTCCTCTTTTGGAGGTAAGCATCGCTAACTCAAGAAGACGAAGATTCCTTCACATTTTGCTTTTACAAAAGTCTGTGAGCTGATTGATTGACAGAGCAATTTCAACTGGAGCTTTTACTTCATGATTGAAAAATAATTCACCGTGCTATAATAGATCTAAATGTGAGCCTAGACGCTTTTAATCAACGAGGTTTGATCTTTGCAAACCACGTGATGAGCTCAGTTCTCCCACACTGTAAAAACACAAAATCTTACCAAGTATTTTTGGTCTAGTTTGAAGTGCAAATATCTTAGTTCACTTGAAATAAAACAAAACTAATGTACAAATAACTTTCCAGCAAGACACAGAAGCTTGTTTTAAGTCAATAATTCATTAATATTGATTTTAAAAAGCAGATGTTCTATTGTTAGATTCTTTCACTTATAACATGGGAAAAATGTTTTGTCGTAAGTGAAATAATTTGCCAGTGGAACTAGTATTTTTTATAAATATGCTAGGCAGTGCCTGCAGGTTTTTAAAATGTCTCGTTTTCCAGACACAAAAAAATATTAGCTTATTGCCAAAAAAAAACGGCTGGGAGTTTTTGTTTATTTTTAAGTGCTTGGGCTGTGTTTAGAAGCATCTGAGACCCAAATGGAAGTATAAAAACGTGCAAAATGTGATTTTTGTATAATGGATCCCTTTTTTAAAATCTGAATTTCTCCTAAAGGTTCTTTTAAAATCAGACTAAAAATTGGTTTGGTTGAGGCACTGACTGAGCATCCCTTAAGGTCAGGTCCAGAATGTCATTTTAAATATTCCTCAAAATATCAAACTTTGTTTGCAGGTTGCTTAAATAAATAAGAGAGATTGCAATGAATTCTCAGAAGCAGCTGATTTAAAGCTGCAGAATGAGGTGGAGCAAGCAGGAAACCCATGGAGCTGATAAGTATTCAGACCTTGTCTAGACTGCATCAGGAAAGAAACGCCTCACTCTCCTCTTTCTCCGCCTCCTCCTCCTCCTCTCTCCATCGATGCATTGGGATCTCCTTCATCCAGGCAGGAGCAGAGGGAGGAAACCGAGGGAAATCCCACTCCTCTTCTCCCCGTCCTGCACTAAAACAAGGCAAGTAATCGACCTCTCTGTCATTTTTCATCTCCGCTCTGCGGCTCTCACTCATTTAAATATTAATATTTAATTTTTTTTTGGACCTGCCGCGTTTGGCTGCTTTAAATCCACATTTAGTTTTGAAGTTCTTTCCCTGAAACTCGCTGCAGTGATGCATCAGGAGAAACCAAACGTGTTTTTGAGATGCGTCTTCCAGCTGTTACGTAACGTGGGGTTTTTGCTCGTTTGTGTGGAATAAAGAACAGCTGTTCTGCTGCTTCACATCTGTAATAAAACACAAATAAAGCCCACTGTCAGGGCCATTTTCAGGCTCCAGTCCCATCATTAATCTGCAGGTCCAGTAACAGCATCTTGAGATGTTTATAGATGGCTAATATTGAAGTAGCTGCACTTTCTGTGGACTTTGAATGGATTTCTATGAATCATTTGCTCAGTAAGAGACACAAATTTTATTATATGATTAAAAAATCTTATTTCCAGAAGCTTTTGAAGAGGTGGAAACAATTTAATGTAAAAAATGTCACTCTTTTAAATAGATAATTGAATTTTTGGGGGGTTTTTTTGGCTCTTATCTGTAAATTTTCTTCCTTGGTGTGTTTTGAGAAACTTCCAAATCTAAATTTATGATAAATAAATGGGCAGAGAGCCATGTTGTTCGTACTAAAAACAGTCGCTGTTCATAGGAAAGTGTTAAAATAATTTAAAACCAGTTAAAGCTTAGACAGTTGCATAAAAATTGGAAATACTAACTCATGATTTTTCTTTACTTCTAAATATATTCATATATATTTGTTTTTGATTAAATCTTTTTTTTTATTATCTTCTTTTACACTTACAAAGCAGAGTTTGGTAAAAATTTTACGCTTTATTAAAGTGGTTGCAATTTTTTTTTATCACATCCGTGAAGGAATAAACTATATAAGAATTATTTTCTTACAACTACTTTTTTCCATTTAACACTTTTGTTTATATTATATGTGAACGAAATAAATACATAAAAAATACATTTGAAAAAATAAAAAAATAAGTGCTTCAAATAAATAAAAATCAAATTTAATCAGAAAATATAATAATATTTATGCTACTAATAATGAATAGCTTCAGCAGATATATGTATAAAATAAAATATTTTGTTTTTAAGAACATGAAGTTCTTAAACCTTGAGTTTTATTGGCTTTTCACCAAAGACTGAGGGTTGTTTTTGGTTTTCAAACAGCTTTATTATCATTGCATTAATTATTCAAGCTTGAATTAATAGCCTGGCTCAATTTTTTTGTCTTTATTGATTCCCAAGAAACCAGATTTTACAAAACATGTAGTCACAAAAATAACCATTACAACGATCGGGATGAAAAATATAATAATGCAAAATAAATAAATAGTAAGAAATGCAAACAAATAAATAAAAACACACAAAATATTATTAGTGGGTGGCCATGTTTTATTAAGGTTGGCCACTAAAACTAAAATTGGATCTTCTGCGTTTTACAGTCTTCCCATTTGCTCCATTTTTTTTAATGCCATCTCTTTAATTTGTACTTTCAAAACTGCAATCAGGTGATCCTTCACCTTTAAGAAACCAGATTGGGTTTGTGCAACAATCTTTTTTAATCTGCAGTTAGGCTAAAAGGAGGGGAAGATTTTTAACACGTCATGAATTGTTTTAAAGGAATCCCGCTTCCCTGAATCTGCACTCCTCAATTAATCATGAGTTTTCTGAGGAGTGAGCCGACAGGACGGGGGGCTGCAGAGAGCGCTGTTTGGGCTCGGTCTGATTTATAATGCATGGAAAGGAAACAGACGGGGGCGTAATCAGAAAAAAAGATGAAGGCGGAGCAGGGGAGGAAAGTGGCTGTGAGAGGAAGGAAAGAGGAAGATAAATGTGGGTTTTATGATCCATCTGCAAGAAAGTGATGCTTAACACCAGAGGAGGGTTCAGGCAAACAGATTCAACTTCACGTCCAGCATTTTAATGTTTTTATTAGAATATGTGCTCAATTTCTGCCCATTTATACCAAGAAAGAGTGAAATAACAGAATTCAGATGAACAATAACAGAATGTGAGCAAACTTGTACTTGAATTCTGGTTTTCTGTGTCGTTCCCCTGGTTGAGGGGAGACCTGATGCATGATACGAAGGCTGAAGGAAAGCAGCCAGCAGGGATTGTTCCAACAGAAAAAGGGAGGGGTTGCATTTTAATCAGCATCCTGCTCATTGATCAGCGTTCGCTGCCGTCTGCTTGGGCTGCAGAATCGCTTGGCGGACCGGTCCAATCCAATCTAATGTGCTGAGACGAGCCAAATCAGGGAGATCAATCTGAGAAATTCCAGCTTTCTGGATCCATGACAAGAACTAATGTCCAGAGTCATGGATTAAGGCTGTTGCTAAAGTCAAGAAACTGTTTTTTATTTTTAGTTCACTAATTAACTATAGAAGCCTTGAAGCTTCCGGTTCAGCTGCGGATACAACAGAAAAGTAAAGCATCTGCATTCCCTGTGATAATGAGAGAGTGTTTATGGGACCAGTTATGCAAACTTCACATTTTTTAAGTTTTTATACTTCAGTTTGGGTTTCAACTGCTTCTAAAAAAAACCCAACCAGCTGTTTTTTGGGAATAAAAAAATGTTTTTATGATGTACGGAAAATGAGCCGTTTCAAAAGCCTACAGAATATAACGTCACAAATCAGCAGACATTGCCTGTTACCTAACAACCCCAGCAGAGCTCCAGCATGTTTGGTCAGCTGGTTTTACCGCTGTGTGCGCTGTACAATAGCTGCTGGAAAAGACAAGCGTTTTGTTGTTGACTTACCATTATCCGAAACTACTTGCTGCATTTTTATTGAATGTGCAGGAGGCTCTACTAATGCTTTTCAAAGATGTATGGTTGTATAATTTTGCATCTGTTTGCAGCCATTTTCACCTGGGAGTGTAAAGGTTGAGTTGGGAGCGTGGCCAGCAGCAGCTTATTTGGATTTAAAGGGACAAGATGTCCTAAAACAGCTGGAAAGTGTTCAAAATGGGCAGAAATGGCCAAACCTAAGAATGACTGTGCAAAAAACTTGTTTTTTAAAGACCATAGATCTATCCTAAGTTGTTCAAGGAAGCATAGAGGGTCACCTGTAATGATGTCAGGAGCATCTGTAACTTCAGTCCTTGAGTGCCACTGTCCTGCAGCTTTTGGATGAATCAAATTAATGGTTAATGACCAAGGCTTTGCAAACTCGCTGACAGCCTTTTTGATTCAGGTGGGTCGGAGCAGGTAGGCAATCAACAGCTGCACTCGAGGACTGGAGTTACATCCCTCTGATCTGCAGTGACGCTGAGGTTTACAACTGAAATCCTGTGAGGTCACATGTGACACGAGAGCGGTGATTTGCCGTGAACTCGTAGAGTTTCCAGTCCGACTGCTTACATCCGCGTAATCCTTGCTGAAGTGTTCCGCTGGGATTATGGATGTTCCCCATCGCCTGATTGTGTGTTTGAACGTCCACAGCTGGTGGTCTGACCACAGAGAGAGTGACTCCGATGGGAGTGAAAGGATTAGGGTCAGCTGGTCCAAACCAACTGCTTTTACTAGAGGGCAGGTCAGTGAACCAAACTGTATGATGAACTTTAACCTTTTCCAGGATCAAATCTGGATCACAGAATTTTAATCTCCAGGGTGTGGATACAAGTTATCTGAGCAGATCAACAAAGTAAATAATAATAAAACATATTTTAAATGGTTCAAATCACTAAGTTTGGTTCCTTAAAGTGATCCTCATTAGTCCTATTTGTATCCTAAATGCACTAATGAGTGTTGGAACGGATCCTTCCACCCAGCAGTAATATCACTGCTTCCAACAATCTCAGAAATTATTAAATATTGAACCTGGTTATCCATTTATCTAGGTAACTAGCTAGCTTTTTGATATGTGCACTTCTTTAACATTTTTTCACTAAATTATTTCACTGTTATATTTTTTATTTCTGAGTATGCTATTATTTAATAACTGAGTATTTTTATTTTGTTGTGAATTTGCCCTTACTGTACGCTGTTCAGTCTCTTATTCTTATTTCTTTCTCACCCTGCATTGATTTGTTTATATTATGCTCATTTCATCTGTAATATTTATCACTATGGGTTGTTTACCTTGCTAATGTAATCAGTTATTTTTTTATGAAATGTCTTATCTTAAATTAAACATTTAATCCATGTATGTGTGTTTTGTTGATGGTTTTATGGGCTCGCTATCTAGTTAGCTTGTCTATCTAACTCGCTAGTTGTTTTTTGTTCACTTCTTACAAATGGACTGTTGTTTTTATTGATGTTTTTTAACTACCGTTCCCAGTTTCAATTCTTTTAAACAAAATCTGAATGTACTGTTTAATAACTGTTGGATATAATGTTTTGTTGCAAATTTGCCTTTACTGTCTCATTCTTATTTTTTTTATGTATCTATTACCTTTGTGTGAATATGCATGCTTCCACTTGTCATTTTATCTTGCTTCTGGCACATCTAGAGGATATTTTCTTATCGATTCTTGAGGTTTTGTGAGGCTTTGACTGTGTTTTTATTTGGACTTTGGCTGCTTTGTCACTTAATGGAGCTCCTCTCTGGTTGTAGGTCAGATGGATTATTTCATGTTTCTTACAGAAATTGTCATGATGTAACTTTGTTTCTGTATTCGAGTGCTGTACCACATCTGCTTGTTTATCCATTTATTTGTCTAGTAACTTGTTCTGTTTTTGTTCTACGTTGACTGTGGTTTTGTGTGTTTTATCTCCTGATTGGAGTTATTGTTTATGTGGTCATGAATGTTTTTGTTTTTCTGCTTTCTGTGAGGACGGTTTGCTCAGATTTGTTTCCATCAGCAAATGTTTGTCTTTTTAAAAGCCTTCCTTTATTCTGTATGTTGTAGCTTTATTGTTTTTCATCATTATTGTTCTCAATGACAAACAGATTATTTGTCTGGAGATCTCAGACACGAGAGACTCTTACAGTAAAACTTCACTGCAGACCAACTAATTTATCCTTTTCTGTAGATATCATCAGATTTTTCAAAGATAATAAGCCTGTTCTTCCTCTTTGACACCTTTTCCTCCACCTGAAGGTGAAAACAGCATCAGCATGAACGCGCTAATGAGCCCAGCAGAACGGCTCCATATGGCCTGCTGTTAGAAAGGAGGGTTTGCTCTGACTAATCACTCTTAAAGCAGGATACAGACCGCAAACGCAGACTTCAGAGATTTTTCACCTTCAGATTTGATGTGATTTGATGCATACAAGGTCAGGAAACTGCTATAACTCCAAAAGGAATAATCTGATGAGACAAAATCGGCTGTTTTTAGTCACTTTAACATTAAAATCGCTAAAAATGAACCACTTCTACTTTCCATAAAGGGATTTGCTGCTCTAGAAATGTTAATAACAGCAAATATCACCTTAAAATCAGTTCATAAGGTGAAGCAGCGGCTTAATTGTATAATAATTGTAATCTAATTTAGTAATAGATTAATTGTAAACTGGATTTGCTAAAAGAACAACATATTCAGAGCAGTTATTAAGTCAAAGCGCTTAATATGTATGAACAGATGTGTGTAGATTGGGTATATACTTACTTTACAGATTTATTCGTGTGCGTTCTGTTAAAGTAGATGTATTGATTAATATAAATTTATTTTTGCAGGTTTTTTTCCCATCATATATGTTCAATTGTGTGTCTATGCACGTGTGTGCATCATCATTTATTTATTTTTCCTTAACATTAGTTGTTCTGTTTTTCTACTATATTTTATATTTATTGAGATATACTTATTTATTATTTAATAAAATTTTTTGACTTGCTTTTGAGAGTTGCTATTTTCTAAAATTCCATCGTGCTTTATTCGTGCACAATGACGGTGAACTGAATTCTGATTCTGACGTATTTGACCTTTTGCTCGTGACGTCACGCTCTTCAGAACTCTCCCCGCTCCGCCATGACTGACGTTAAAACAACCTATGAGCTCCTGTGAAGCCTGTCGAAAAACAGACATCTGGTAGCCTAATGTCGCTTTTATTTAGTTGATTTCACTGTCAAAGTGGTCACAGTGTGCTGCGCGGTCGGCAAGAATGCAAACCAAATTTGTCATTTTATTGTATAACTTTTAATGCGGAAAGATAAGATGGCGGCCGTCAATCGTGACTGGCAGCCCTCGGTGTAACAGGTAAGAGGATTAACCTTCAAATTCTGTATAACTAAGTGTGCCAAAAAAAATATTAAATATTGCGTTGTGGAGAAGGTACATGTCTGACCGTTGGTAACCATGGAGAAAATGCCGCACCGTCATGTAGCCTAGCTACTGGTTAGCATCTCGTCTTCTATACGTTTTTAAAGCTTCTCCGGTGCAGGGCGAAACGCTGTTTATGACATAGTGACATAAATTATGTGATGTGAATTCAGGTAAAGTCGGCAATTTCTTTACCTGAAAAAAAATTCAGGTAAAGAAATTGCCTTTTTTCCCGAGGTACAGGTCGGTTTTTAAGCTAGCTATTTAAAACTTTTATAAATATTCCAAGTGCGTTACGTTCACAGACAAATTAGCTTTAGTAGAACAAGTAGAAGCCACGACTAAACTGAAAAGAACAACAACTTGGGAAACCGATTTAAGTTGCTCTGTTAATCAAATCCGATGGCCATCATGGCACCTCGAGTCAAATGATAAAATGGCTACGTTCACACTGCGGCCTGAAGTAACTCAATTCCGATTTTTTGTCAAATCGGATTTTTTTTAAATTTATTTTTGGCGTGGTCGTTCACACTTCCAAATATATGCCACCTGTATGTGAACTCTCGGGTGAACTGCAAACGACCTAAGTGTCCCGCATGCGCAGTAAAGGGTGCAATGACGTCACAGATAGAGAGCGCGTTCAGTGTTTTACCCATAGACATAATATAAGGATAGACGCTTCATGGGCCGCTCTCGCCTATTGGAGCTGACGAGATTTAGGGCGGCCATCTTGGAGCGGTATACCACTCCACTCAGCGTTATATATTTGGCAGGCACAATAAAGGATCAGCGCATTTAATAGATCATAACACGCTGAATAGTAATTACATTGTCACGTAATTAAATTTTAGGCATACAGCTATTAAAATTGCATGTATAGGAACGTATAGTTTAGCATATTTAAATAATTTTGGTGGAATACAATGTTTTAAAGTATGACATGTTTTGCAAGATACAACCAAAGATGCAATTTATTCACACACATTATGTATATATTCAGATAATATAGGCAGATAATCTCATATATATGCGTGTATATATATATATACACATACACACACATACTTATCTGTTGTGACAACAATATTTACATATTCATTACATTTTTACACAATCTAATACCCTTGAAATAGGANTTATTTAGTGAGTTCATTTAAGTTATTTTGTACTGGCTGAACTGCACATAACTGTTATAACAAAGCAAAAATAAAAAGGCAACGGTTGAAACTAAGGAGCCATGTTGCCTTCTTAAGCTGAGCATTCAGAAAAACGTTACACTCACTATTTTTGATCTTCATATTTCAAATAACATAAAACTCCAAATTTGATTAAGATTTGTTGATAATGATAATTAACCAAAGCTACTGAAATTGTGAGTAGGCCTGTTTGAAACATATTCCTGTCATCAAATCTCCGGCTGAAGACCGATAGCTAACATTTGCTGTCATTTCGCTGGTGGGCATAAATACAGTACAGTAATATTACATTCACAACATACTAACAATAATATGTCATTCTTACTTGTGAAAAGTTATCCCCCGGTCCCTGACATCAACAGTTCGTAGATTTAAACACGAATAAGCCGAGCAGAACTGAGGCATCTTCTGTTGTTTTGGTTCAACAAAGTACGAGGGTATACTGCTCTAAGATGGCCGCTGTATTTCCTGCGCTGGAGTAGCCAATGCGGCGTCTACCCTTATAGTATGTCTATGGTTTTACCAACCGCCATTGAAAAAAAAAGTATGCTAATGTGAAGCATATTTTATGATTTTGAAGTTGTTGTCCGACAGGAGCCAGCACATTAACAATTTAATTCTCATTATGGTTCCATATTTGTTGTTTTTCTTCCCGTTTGCTGTATCAGAACGCAGAGTAGTGACGTTTGTCGAGCATTAATGACGTTCAGGTCGGATGAATGCGACCAGACTGGTCACATTTGAAAAGATCAGATACATATTGGATATCCAAGTGGCCTGGTTCGCATTATAAAAATCCGATCGGTGTTGTTCAGACTGTCATGAAAAGATCCGATTCAGGTTGCATTAAGAGAAAGAAATCAGATTTGGGTTGCTTCAGGCTGCAATGTGAACATAGCCTAAGTGACGTAGATGCAAAGGATTATAGTGTTAATGTGGATATGCTCGACACAATGGTTGTGACATGAATCAATAAAATCAATCAATCAAGAAAAGAGGGGAAAAAACAAAGTGGTGATGCGTTTATTGAATATAGAGCATCTCTACTGTAAGTCAACGCATCTGTCATCCCTCCATCCCTCAACCCCTCCCACCAGCCAACCATCTGCCTCCTCAGGCCTCTCCTCCCCCCTCCTGGCAGGAACGTAGCACGCTCCAGCTCATCTCGGTTCTCTGAGGAGGACTGAACCACTGAGGGCGTGGCAGGGTGGAGGGGTGGGGGGTCGTCGCTAACAGGGAGGAGCGCTGCAGTGAAACTGGGAAAGGCTGGCATCGTCCTCCCTCAGTAATTCCTCAGTCCTGCCTCAGCCTGGGATGCTCTCTGCAAAGTCCACAGCAGATTTTTAATTTCCTGAAAACACCACACACAAAAAAACCCCCAACAAACGGATATACTTCAAGATTATTTGTCCTGGTAAGAGAAGTGCTTTGTTGTTCTTTATTGTGTCAGTTGGAGGTTTTAAATTCTGTCTGGCTTTGATTTTATTCTGATATTTGAAGCAAAATGAAGCATGTGAGATCTGCATCAGAACTTTTTCCTCTTGGACTCAGTTTTATATCTCAGATCTAATCAGAACATGGATCTGTTTCTGATGAGCCGGTGGAAGCTTTTGAAGCATCCGTTCAGCAGGGAGTTAGTGCTGACAGCCTTATGTAATCACACACCAAAGCAAACACTATTCTCACGTTTCAGAAATCCTTTTCATGCTCCATGCCAACTGTTTGACTGCAAAGAAACAGATTGTTACTGTTGACTCCTCTGCTGTTTGTGGAGCAGAGAACACAAACCTTTCTGGGTAGACCTGGGCATCTTTTCCATTAGAAGCAGGATTCCCCGGTTTTACTATCCACTGATGACCCAGAGTCACTGTTAGAAATTCACAGATTTTAATGACATCTGCAATGTAAACTCCCAGAAAGTTCACAAAGAATTTAAAATGAGTTCAGACTTGTCTTAAAACATCACACAGTAACCAGTTATGAAACAAACAGTAAACATTACATTTGTCAAATGACATCATCAAATACATCAATCAAATACCCATCAAGTATATTGATCAAAGTTCCAGTTATTATTAATCAAAGGGAACGCTAAGCAGGCCTTGATTTAAAGGAACTCTGTGTTTTG
This sequence comes from Brachyrhaphis terrabensis, assembly GCA_903067065.1. Taxonomy (NCBI): domain Eukaryota; kingdom Metazoa; phylum Chordata; class Actinopteri; order Cyprinodontiformes; family Poeciliidae; genus Brachyrhaphis; species Brachyrhaphis terrabensis. Next base: position 10,378 of record CAEGAG010303533.1, on the reverse strand, counting down.
GCAGTTTTGCAGTTTTCTGGAAGTTTGCTCCATTAGAGGAGCATAGAAGCTGAATGCTGATTCTCCATCTTTGGTTCTGATTCTGGGGATGCAGCGCAGACTAGCACATTTTAGACACCTCTGGTCTAGATTATATTCGTGGATGAACTTAAGCTTGGTATACCTTAATTTACTGAAGCTAACATTAGCTGAGCTTATTCTGTTTTTATTTAGCTTTCATTTAAGCCAACAATAACAGTTTAATTTATTTATGTAAATTTTTCTTATTTTTTCTTGCATAAGGTTAGCCCTGCATAATTTCTTTTATTTGGTTATGATAGCTTAGCATATGCTATGTTATTATAGCATCCCATATTTTCACTTTCATTAAATTAAATTGTCTTTTATATTATATTAAATTGTATTTCAACACAGGACACTTTTAACTTTTCTTAGATTAGTGTTGTGTGGTTTAGCTTATTCCCTTTAGCTTACATTATCCTAGCTTAACTGTTTTCATTTGAACTTGTCTTAATGTAGCTTATTTGATCTACTTATATCTTAACTTCTAGCTAAACATTTCTTTGGTTTTATCCTGCCATTAATTAGCTTGGTGTACTTTAGCTAGTACTAGCTTGGTGTGCACCAAGGTAATTGGGAGGGAAGGGGGGCTGACATGACTAAGTTTATCCCATTTTAGCTTATTTTAATCTATTTTCTTTTCCTACATATTTGCCTAGCTTCTTTTAGCTACATTTATCTTATGTTCTTGTGTTTTGGGTTAGCTTGGTGAAGCTCTTTGCCAAGCTGTAAGTTTCTCGGTTGGATTTAGCCTGCTTTCATCAACAACAAGATGTTCTTCTAAACGAGGTCAGGTGAAAAACGTTGAAGAAAATCCGTCCTCTGTCCGTTTAAAGCAGCTGCTTTCCTTCTGCTCCACTTTAAAGCAGAAAAGCGCCTTCAGTCCGTGTAGAAAGAAACTCGATGCATTATTAATCTGCTCTAAATGACGGGGCTCTCTGCAGCTGCCTCAGCTTCACTGTGCTGTTTCTGGAGCGGGAAACGGGGCCAGGTGTTTTGGTGCAGGTCTTACTTTTATCTCCCAGAATGAGACAGCTCTTCTTTCTTGATGGTGGAGTGCTTCGCATTCAGTTTGAACCCTGTTTCAGTCCAGATGATGGACTAAAACTCTTCCTTATTGGTATAAAACACTGTTTTGGTGTTGAATCATTTCCATGTCATGCCATGCTCTTGTGCAGAGTTATAGGGGGATTTCACACCTGATAGTCCCGTTGACCAGTGTTTTTCAACCTTTTTTGAGCCAAGGTACATTGTTTTCATTGAAAGAATCACGAGGCACACCACCAACCAAAATGTAAACAAATGATACTCTATAGTCGCATATATTAAATATATATGAATTCTTATCACTAATTATCTTGTTTTAACGTACAATGCTATGTACCTACTGCCATCTAGTGATAAGGAAATTGCATGATTATGCCGCTAGTCACTTCTACAGCACAGACACTCGAAAAGGGCATATTATTTGCAGATAATTAATTTGTTAGGTGAAATTGGATAATTTCCACGGCACTCTTGACGATCACCCATGGCACACTAGTGTGCCGCGGCACAGTGGTTGAAAAACACTGCCATAGACTGTTCAATTGGGACCAAATTTGCAACTTTTGTTACATTTTCAGCTGCTGCAGTTCGCTTTCATACTGCACTGTGTCAAACAAACCAAACTCTTTGAAAAACCTGTTCCCCTCTTCACCTGTTGGGGCGCTGCAGCGACATGTAAACCTCTGAAGAACACACTGAGCGCAACTTCCTTCTTCACAAAATGTCAACAAATGGAGTAGTGTAGGCTTTAGCGACTGTAGGATTTCTGTTTTGTGTTTGGTAAAAGACCACAAGGCATTTCTCCCGCTAGGGCTAGCCGTGCGTATTTGTTTTGGTTGTACGTACCCAGAATGCCCTGCGCTGCATTCCACTTCCTGCTTTTGGAGCAGTTTCCAGTCCACTTGGTGTTCACGTATGCATTCAAACCACATCAGGGTTCACTTCAACCGAACCAAGCCTAGTCTTGGTTCAACTAGGCTTGGTTCAACCGAACCAAGCCAAGCAAGACTAGGCTTGGTTCGGTTGGATCAGAGATGGATCAGAGTTCACTCTTTAGTTTGATTCTGCATACACACCTCCATAAATGAACGGACTTTCTAGACAAACAAACCAGAGTTTGATTGAAGAGGACTGAACAGGTCTGGTGTGAATGAACCCTAAGACTTTGCTCCCTACATCCTATTCCTTCTCCCTTCCTTTAAACTGTATCCGTCTCTCACGTTGTTGCAGAGGATTTTTCATCCTCTCTTCCTTCCAGTATTGATTTGGTTCTTTGAGGTTTGCAGGCATTTGTTTCTGCACATCTCTCCAAAGGTCCCACAGCAGCACTTCAATCAGGCTGAGGTTTGGACTTTGACTTGATTCTGTTGTTTTTCAGCCAATCTGCTGTTTGGGATCCCTGTCCTGTTGATGACCCAGTTGGGCCATGCTTCAGCTGTCAGGCAGATGGCCTCACATTTGACTCCAGAATTAAACAGCATTATGCCATTGATCACAGGGTTTCCCCCAGTGTATTATAAGCCTGGCGGGCCACCAGGCTTTACTTGTGCCCCCACCAGGCCAAGCATTTCAATCTTTTTAAGATGTTAGCATTTTTTAAGACTTTAGTGTTCACATATTAATCTTCCAATATTTCAGTAACACATGATTATCAAGTGATATTTTCAAATTTCCTGTCAACTTTAAACATTTTTTAACTCAAAAACACGACAGGGCGCTGGATGAATGACTGGACTCACTCCCAACCACCGGGCTTAGCAAGCTATCTGGGGGAAACTTTGGATCATAAAGCTGTCATGAACTGTAAGGAGTAACGATTGTGGCGTATAAAGCACAGACAGTAGGAATTTCTCAGCCATCTGATCTGAGAAATATGTTTGTCAGCAAAATTTCACAGTGGCACCCCGTCTCTTGTTTATAAACTGCTGAATTTATTGAAACAGTGGACCATCATGAGGATCATGTGGGGTTTCCCCTGTGGAAATCCCTAATGTCTTTTACAAATGAATGATATCAGTTTACTTTGTATTTTTTAATCTATATTCAAGAATTATTTACTTAAAACAAGCTCCCATATCTTGCTGTAAAGTTACTTGAAAAAAAATGATTTGTTTTAAATGAAATAATCTGCTAGTGCAACCAGTACTTTATTTATTCAATATTAAGAAATTACTGATTTAAAACAAGTTCTTATATTTTGTTGAAAAGTTACTTATAAGTTTGTTTTGTCTTTCAAGTATACAAAAATATTTGCACTAGAAAATAGACAAAAATGCTTGGTAGTGATATGTGAAAAATGATACCGATGTTGCATTCCTAATCTGGGGAACAGAACCAGATTATGGAGGTAAACCCTGAGGGCAACACCCCATCAAATTAACCCAACAAACATTGGTGGGTGGATAAACAATGCTGGTTTGTGAGGAACAAAGGGCTGCAGTAACTGCAGCAGTTCTGACCACTAATGGTGATCTGCTGTTAACATAATGGCATAATGCTGTTTGATCACCAGCAGCTTTGGGAGGGAAGAAAAGAAACCGCAGAAGCTTATTGTTCTTATGGTCATCTGTTATATTGGTGATGAACGAAGTGGAAAACTGCTCAGTGTATCATCTTAACTCTCACCCTGGAAAACATTTGATTTATTCTGTGCGTTTATTGAAGAACAACAGCCTCAGCGTTTGATGTAATCTGATATTGCTTCCAGATAACGTGAAACAAAATATCCCATATTTATTGTCCCATTTCATTAAATTAGGATGAGAAGGAAATTTATCTATAAGATGGTTTGAGCCTTATGTCTTGTTTCCACTGAGATACGCTATTTTGCATCATTCCCGGCCATTTAGTTATAGGTCCATTAAACAATAATAATATGTACAGTTAGAGTGGTGCTAAACACAACATAATCCACTGAATATCATCATGTTTGTATGATGGTGTGGTACAGACACTGCAAAAAGAAAAGGAGGAGTAAATTAACACAAAAAATCTAGAAAACTTGAGAAAAGTCTGAGAAATTTTCCAGAAAAAATTGAAAATGTTGGACTTTTGAAACTCAGAAATATCTTTTCTTTTTTAGAAAGTTTCTGAGCTTCACCTAAAAATGTCAGATTTTTTTTCTTGCAATTTCTGGACTTTTTAAATCTGAATTTTGTATAGATTTAAATTGTACAGAAAATTTCTGAGATTAATAAAAAAAAAATTCCAAATTTGTTTCTAACAAATTTGTCACTTTTCAAACTGAGAAAAATCCTTTTTTTTTTTTTTTTAGAAAATATCTGAGCTTCATCTAAAAATTTCAGATTGTTTTCTAGCAAATTTTTGACTTTTCAAACTCAGACATTTTCTAGAAAAGAATGGAAATTTCTGAGTACCTTTTCTCAAATTGATCTTTTGCTTTAGGCACTGCTGTTAAGGGAGAATTAACTAACGGGCATTTTTCTGTTTCCAGGGTCAAACTGATGAAGACTCCAGATTGGATTTTTGACTTTCCTCCAACAATACATGACTGCAGCGACTTTGACTTTCTACTTTCAACCAAATAAAAAAACAAGCAAATGATGAGAGATTTCTGTAGGATTTAGTTTTTGGTCACCAAAAAGTGCAAACAAGAACGTCCATTGTGTTATCTTTCTGCTAGAACATCATAAGAGATAGCAAGCACGCCTTTTAGTTCCCTCATTATTAAATGCTGAAATAGCTGAAATGGCGGACCATTACCAGAACAACGTATACCACCAGGGAGGCGGTGACAGCTATGGGAGTTACGGAGAAGGCGGCGGTCCTGATGGCTACGGTTACCAGGCGGATTATCCTCCTCAGGAAGAGGACGCAGCGAGCGACGTGACGGAGGGACACGATGATGAAGATCAGATGTACGAAGGAGAATACCAGGGGATTCCACATCCTGATGAGGTGAAGGCCGCACAGAGAGCCGCACGGTGAGGCATTACTCTTCGCTCTAAGGCTACAGTGTGAAACTTTACCAAAAAAATGTTTTTTTACATATTTGTTAAAACTGTCACCATGTCGTGACAGTTTGTTACGAGTAGGCCTTTTGAAATAAGAAATAAATCATAGTCCAATGATAAATTAAAACAAATTCGATAATTTACATTTACATTATTTATTGTTTTTCTCTTTCCTCTCTTTCTACCAAAAACTGGATGATAAAAGTCTCTAGTCTGCTGTTTTGTCTCAACTATCTCTCTTTTTGGAGGGTAATTTGGTCTTCATAATTCATTTGTTGTTTCTGTTTTGTTTATTTTGTATATTTTAAATGTCTTCCAGTTTCAGTGTTTAATGTTCATTAGAATTTAATGTTGATCTTTGAGAATGTGTTCTTGCATTATTATACCATTACATTATTGAAAATGGTCTCAAAACAACAATGTTATTGTTTATTGTGAAAACTTCTGGGACAATTTATAGTCCAGCAAAATTTGTTATTGTATCTTTGACACAGATAATATGTGTAAAGATCGATATGCTCCACTTCTTCCTTGAGCTGGAATCGCTGTCTAAAGAAATACACAACTCCCAACCAAAAACAACCAATCAGAGGCAGGAGGAGGATCTTAGCTGTTAATCAATCTCATAATGGCATAGAAACAAATTACCATTACAGGAAAACATGGCCTAAAAAAATGAAAAGTCATTTAGTTTACAAACTAAATATTTGTAAAATAAATATTTAATTTACAAATATATAGCTAAATAATATTTAGCTTATTATAAATATTTATTTATAAATAATATAAATAAATATATTATTTATATTTAAATAATATAAATATATTCATAAATAATATATTTATAATATAAATTATTATTTATATTATAATATGTAAAATTATTTATATTACAATATAAAATAATAATAATTTATATTAGCTATTAATATTAGTTAATAAACTAAATAATATTTAGCTTATCTCATAAGCTAAATATTTAGCTTCAAACTAAATATCTTGTTCTGGGCGTGCTGTGGTGGCGTAGGGGTAGCGCGACCCACATTTGGAGGCCTTGAGTCCTCGACGCGGCCGTCGCGGGTTCGACTCCTGGACCTGACGATATTTGCCGCATGTCTTCCCCCCTCTCCTTACCCCCTTCCTGTCAGCCTACTGTCTAATAAGGGACACTAGAGCCCACAAAAAGCCCCCTGGTGGGAAAAAATATATATATCAGGTTCTGCTGTGGTGAACCAGCTGCAGCATAGCAGATGGAAAGGGGAAGGGTGTGAGGTGAATGTACTCAAGGATGATTGACAGCACTAAGATGCTCCTCCTGGCTCTAATTGGTTGTTTCTGACTGAGCGATGCATTTCAGGAATTAGTACTGGGCGCTTATGGGACTTTTTCACATATTATCTGTGAAAAAAGATATTTGTTGTCATATTGATGATATGTAACAAACATATTTTTTATTAAGTTTTAAAATATGTTTGCCAGCGTCTGGAAGTGGCCTGAATGAGATGAAGATGAGGATGAGGCAGAGTAATGGCATTGTTTATGGAAACAATGCTTCAGGACAACAGAGAACTACGGGTGCACCGGTTGAAGTTTTCCGGCCGATTACTAATTACTTATCTTTAAAAAGCCTGACCTGCCAATTCTGATTTTGGCCAATACGGATGTTTTTTGGTCTGAAATGCTGCTAAATATCGCAAGAAAGTTGCTAAGTTGGAAACAGAGAAGCGACTATTGGTAACTTCAGCAGGCATGATCTGGTGGGCCGGTCTGTCAGTCAAACCTCTCACTGCAAAGCAGAAGAGGACAGTGGTTGATTTTTAGAAGTTGGCTAAGGTAGATAAGATCAGGAGATAAGATCAGCTTCATATGTAAGTATCAGCCGATCACAGATCTCACAAAATTAAGAAAACCCCTAAAGAGAATCAGTGAGAATCAGAAAAATAAGGCCGAAATGTTAAACACCCAAACGATACAGAACACATTTTATTAGAGCTTTCTGTGATGATACAGTGCATTATGAGGTTATTTTCAGATTCCATCTTATGAACAATGGACTCCAAATGTTTTCTATGTCAGGGTGAAGTCCAGAGAAGGCGGCAGCGCCGCATCCGAGCTGGAGGAGTTATCGGAGCAGTATGAGGACATCATGCAGGACTGCGGCCACGGGAAGTTCCAGTGGATGCTCTTCATGGTGCTGGGTCTGGCTCTCATGGCCGACGGAGTCGAATGCTACGTGGTGGCGTTCGCTCTGCCGTCAGCCGAAAAGGACCTTTGTCTGTCCAATGCGGAGAAAGGGATGCTGGGTAAGAGCTGAGATCATAAATTCCACTGAATTGGTTTACTTGAAGCTACTCTTTTCTGTTTAAATCAAGTTTTGTTACTGAAAGAACGACATCTTGATGCTTCTTGAATGAATCTCTGTGGTGCTTTTCCAGTCACAGGCTGTGATTTAGTTCCTGAACAGGTTTTAATTAAACTGCAGGACATTTTCCTCTCTTATTCTTAGATTCTGGAGTCACTTTTTGCACTTCATTTATTTATATTTTATTACATTCTCAAATGATCCGTGTCCAACCTCAATGTTTGAGTATTTTAGTGTTTTATGTACATGTCTTTCTGGTGTTTTATTTGATTTTACTTGGAAACTTCTACATAAAGGTAGAGAGTGGCCTTTGCAAAGATAGACAGTCAAAGATTAACAGCAGTAATGTGAGTTATTTAGCCAGTGATAAGAGAAAAAATAGGGAATGGTTTTCACTATGCTGTTAAATTCTTATAAATGACAGTTTTAAGCAAAATATTTAATCAGCAAGTTAAATATTTAGTTCACAAACTAAATATTTTTGATAAACAATTTGTTAGTAAGATAAATATTCATAACAGTATTTGTATAATAGGTATTTGGTTAACAAGCTAAATTTTCAATCTGTCAACCAAATATTTAGCTTGCGAACAAAATATTCAGTTTAGTTTATAAGCTAAAATTTTGTTGGCAAACAAATTATTAGGTCAGAGGTAAATGTTTTGTTAGCAAATTGAATTTTTATATCAGAAATATTTAGCTTGTTTACTAAATATTTAGTTAACAAACTAAATATTATAGCAAATTAAATATTTCAATCCAAAATAAATATGTAATTTCAATATTAATATTTATTTAGCAAGCACACTATTTTGATAAAACAAGAGCTAAATATTTACTTTGTGAAATTACATATTTAGCTCTTGTTTAGTTTGGAGCTGACTATTTAGTTAAATTAAATACTTAGTTGGAAGCTAAATATTTAGTTTCTAACTCAATATTTAGTTTGGAGTTTATTTATAATTTTGATCTCAGTAGAAACTGGAAAATAGGATTTTTATTTCTCTAAAGTCGTTAATAGCAAACATTTCCTCAGACAAGAGGAAGTTGATTGAAGGGTGAATGATCTGAGAGTCAGAAGTCATCCTTCATATGGAGTTTAATTTGCTTTACTGACACAAACACAAACAAATGTACTTGAAAATTGTGAGTAGATCTAATAAAGTCTGAAAACAGAGTGGCTCTGATGTGATTGACGCCCTGAAAGCTTTTCAGAGGGAGCTGTTAATTTTCTCCTGCAGCTTAATTACCTAATGAGCAGCAGTGACTCAGCTGGATGGATGGTGCAGAAAAAAGAAATGCAGCAGCCGTCTCCGACTGCTTACCCTGCTCACTGAGAGTTTTTATTTAATGCTGCTGTGGCGAGTCTTTGAGGATCCATCCATCTATGGTAATCGTTTCATTTATTAAGAAAACGGCATTTGCAATAATTGGCAGTGAACAGTGTTGACCCACTCTTCTTTGGAGAATTATTCAAGAGGGTTTTCGAATAAATTTAAGTTCAGAGTCCTTTATTTTGCAGAGTAATGTTACTATACCTTACTATTTTATTGTATTTATATGCCAATAAATAAATTTCAGTTGCATTATGGGCATATTTGTGATTCCTCTGAGTACTAACCTTTCAGCACTCAGAGCCACAGCAGAGTTTTGCCTGTTACCTAGCAACCCCAGCTGAGCTTCAGCACATTTGGTCAGCTGGTTTTAACGCAGTATGCGCTGTACAATGGCTGGTGGAAAACAGAAGTGTTTTGTTGTTTACTCTCCATCCAGAAACCATTTGCTGCATTCTTGTTAATTGTGCAGAAGGCTCCACTTCTGCTTTTTAAAGACATATAATTGTATAATTTCGCATTTGTTGGCAGCCATTTTCACATGCGTGTGTAAATGTTGTGTTGGGGGGTAGCAGTGTATTTGGATTTAAAGTCACAAGACTCCCTAAAACATCCAGGCAGAACTGATCAAACTGAAATCTGATTATCTAAGAATAATTTTGTGCAAAAAATGAGATGAACAGGTTTTGTGTAGGACATAAACTTATCTGAACCTTTTCATAAAAGCACAATAGGTCACCTTTAAAACACTTTTATTGTATGTCTTTCTTTAGAAAGAAATTGTATTCCCAGCATCTTCTCTAAACAGCAACTCGGAGTTAAGTCTTGCCCCTTCCTCCTCTTCTTCATCCTCCTCTTCATCTATCAGATAAGAACCCTGCAGGGATCAAACTCTGTTCTGAAACTCTGATCTCCTTCTTGCTCGTCTGTCCCATGCCTCCTCCGTCCGCCCACCTTCCAACGCTTCGATCCAGAGCCGATTCCACCTCCTTCTGTGTTTCTGCTCTGACTCAGCAGCGAACAGATCGATGCTGACCTTGAAAGGAGCCGTGCAGAGTCTCCTAAAAAACAAATACATAAAGAACGGGGTTTCATAACCTGGGATCCGCACGCTGAGTCACAGTGTCTGTTGCCCCCTGTTGCACCACCATCTGGCGAAACGTTGTCCGCCAGCTGGTTTCTGGCATCGATCAAGTTTATTCTTGGCAGACAGGTCTGGAGATTTCAGAAAGAGCTGAGCGAGCAAACGTGACTCAGACTTGATGGGACGAAACAGTCTGACCGTCTGACGAGATGAATAATGGTATTGAACTGGGTCGAGTTCATTTGTAAGTTCTGTCAGAGCACTTTGTATTTAACCAAAGATGGACAGAGAGGGACTCTTTTATGCAAATAAGAGTGTTACTACTTCAACATATTTTTCATCCATCCATGCATGCATCCATCCATTGTCTTCCACTTATCTGGGGTTGGGTCGCAGAGTTAGCAGCTTCAGAAGGGAGGCCCAGACTTCCCTCTCCCCAGTCACTTCTTCCAGCTCCTCCGGGGGAATCCCAAGGCGTTCCCAGGCCAACCGAGAGACATAGTCCCTCCAGCGTGTC
>CAEGAG010303443.1:0-10167 GCA_903067065.1 Brachyrhaphis terrabensis | reverse complement strand
TGTTCAGCTAATTAAACCAAGTTTTAAAATCCCACATTTTCAGTTAAAACTCTGGTTTCAGAAGGCCTAGATGCCAAAACAGCAGCAAAAAGGTTATTTTCAGAGTTTGGTCGATTGTTTATCTGCAGATTCGATTTCCCAGTGACTGTAAACCGATAAGTTCACAAAAATTTAAGTTGAGATGTGCCAATTCAAAGACAAAGAATCAAAATTACATTTAACCCTTTTAGAAGTGCATTATATATCCAGAATTAAGAGTTTTTGGGGGTACAAATATAATAAGGAATAAAGTCTAAAATTCACAATAGTTTTCCATACTTATTCAGACCAGAAAATGCATATGGACCCTGTAGGTATGTTTCACTAGGTTTATCATAATCTTAAAATAATATTTAGCCTTTCCCTTTCTTCTTACCCCCCACAACTTCTCTTATTCTCACCATCTTTCACTGCGCTTCATAATTCAGACCTGTATTGCACTGTCTTCTTCCTCCCAGAACCACCCAGACCACTCTTCCCCCTCTCTTACCGCGCTGAAATCCAGGAGGTCGCTGAGTTCCTTGTCAGTTTCCACTGCAGCCATTCTTTGCTGCTGTTCGCTCATACCCTTCAGTCTCTAACAAACCCTAAGAGAGAAATTTGCAAATACAGGATTTTAGTTGCACTTGCGAGCACAACGAGAAGTTACATGTTCAAGAAAAGAATGATGATGGTAATGAATGACTGAGACTACTCTACTGCTGTCGGTTACATCACAACTTTCAAGATTTGTTTTCCCTCTCTGAGACACCAGAGCAGGGGTGCAGCGGCAGCAACATGTTTTCATTTAAAGCCACTTTCTCATTGCCAATAAAGCTGTTGTTCACCTTTAAGCTGCATAAAACACAATTTCAGGTCATATGCAAGTGTTGTATATTCAAGAGGTTGGAAACAAGGCTGTAACTTGACCAAAACACACTGCTCAGATTACAACCTTGATGAATTATGGACAGATTAGGGAGGAAAAATAAGACAACATGAGGCTACTCAATACGACACAGCAGAGACGGGGTCTACTTACACATTTTCCTCCAGAAACTGACTGAACTGATGAACACTATGCGCCGAGTTAAATCACTACCGAGTAATGACTTAAGAAGAGAAAAAAAAGTATTTCATTTTACGCAACCCTGGCAAATAAAAGAACCATATGTCGATCACTGCTACATGAAAGAGAATGTAACACACTTACAATTACAGACATAATTGGGACTATTGTTAGCCCAAGGAAATGGGGGTGAAAGGCAGAGCTAATGACTGTATGCAAACACGTCATTACCAAATTACCATATGTCAACTCAGAAAGAAGCTTGTCAAAAGAAACAGTGAGCATGAATACAGGATTTACCCCGTGTTTTACATTCCAGTGCAAGCCCGAAGGCTTTCTCTCCGAAGCCGAGCGGCAGCGGTGGCGGCGGCTTCGGGAGGAACTGGAAGAATAGAGGCACTTGGACACCAACAGGTGGTGTGCTTTTACAGCCTCTTTTGTAATTCAGAAATAGCATAGGCCGATGTGACACAAATGCAACCAAAAAGAAACTAAAAAGCACATGTCTTGATTAAGGTGGAGTGAACGTGAATAGCAAAGGGATAAACTGACGTAAAGAAAAGAATCTGCTTACGCTAACTGACTTTGGAGTAGAGCAAAGCGGTAATAAATTATCACAATAAAGCAAATCACTTCATGGGAGAAACATATTACAGTCCAAGTCAAAACAAACTAATTTAACATAACAAAACATGATTACAGGAGCTTATACTACTATAAAGGAGACCTCTGACAAACTTTTCAACCACAATCTACCAATGAGTAAAGCACATGGAGTGGAGGGGTAGAAGGGGAGGGCTTTATGTAGCAAAATGGCATCTTAAGCTACTGATGGATCAATATTTGAAGCGAGCAGATTAGGGGTGGCAGAGGGGGTCTTTGTCACCCCACACAAAGAAAAGACGGGTCATTCTCCACAAAAGAGTCTGCACCTCTAGTTAAGATGCACAACAGTTGTAACAAATGCTACACATCTTAATCCTAATGACTGCTTTGCATTCTGAAAAACACCCGTAGATCTAAAAGCTGAATCTTTAGAGCAACTAACAGGAGATAAGTGGCGTCAGAAACAGCAATATGCCTTGTTGCTACGCATGTGTGTAACATCCAGGGAAGGGCCGGAAGCTGGAATGAAGATATACCAAGATTTCCAAACACTGCTTTGAATAAATCTAAATTTTTTCCATAACATCATTCCTACAGATTTAAGTTCGTCTAGAGAAAGCGACAGAGTGACCAACACTCTCTCAGGTTTACAGAGTAACACAGCGCCGCCCCCAACCAACGCATTTGATCCTGCACACTGCACTGTCAGCTGCCTTAAACACTTCCCCTAGCTAACAAGAAAGACAAATTCAAACATGAACAGTTATTGCAAAAGGACGTCAAAAACTAGAACTAATACTGGAGACTGTTTATTCTATACATGGTTTTAAGTTTGTATCAAAATCAGAAATAATTTATACCGTTATTATTTAACTATTAATCCAAACAGCATACTGTTTTAGCACTAAAAGGAATCAGACCATTTGCTTTTAGAACTAATACCAATTTCTCGCTATTTTTTTTTTTATCCAACCTGCAAATTCTGACTTGTTATTTCTCCACAAGGATCAAAGTAGATTTAAGAAAATTGTGCTTCAGACTCCTTGATAGACGTAGCAATTTTTAATCTAACAGAAAAACGGAACAATTGCCAAATTAATCCTACATGTGTATTAATACTTATGCTTGAAGCTGAGATCTGATATTTATTAAACTTAAATCAAATTGCAGCAAAGAAAAGCTGTTGTCATTTACAGACTGAAAATGGCTGTAGTTTTAAGTTTTCATGCATTTAAAGGGAAAGGACCGAAAAGATTTTTCAGTATCTGACCAACCAATGTTGATCAGACGCAATAAACAAAAAACATTTATTGATTCAGTTTTCTGAACAAATAATTTCTTGTATATATATCTTTTTTTTTCTTTTTTACAAATTGATGTAAATGACAGTTATGTAACCACGGTGTTTTTCTCTTTAAAAGTTATTATATTGAACAATCTCATACCAGCCCATGTCTAGCAAAGTTCAGTCTAGTGGTAAAATAAAAGTGAAGAAAGGTCACAACTAGAAGCAGCGAACATCTCAGTCCAAATGAAAAATATGCCTTTTGGAACTTCATTTACAAAAACGAGTTTAATAATACATAGCGCAAAAATACTAAATAAATAAGGTGAAAAAAAGTGAACATAACAGTGCCTGCGGAAATGTTGGGCACCAGAATATGATCAGGACCACTAGGCCCCATCCAGAGCTAATCTAGCTGCTGACAACTAACCCATTCTGTTTACTGTGAGCCTTGTTGACATTATGCTCCAGACTCACCAAAAACCATAACATCTAGTTTTATCTTCCCTGTGTGGAACAAGTGCATCGACTGCAACCAAAGGGAACAGGAGTGGGTCTCCAAACTTCCCGCAGCAACATTTTAAGCTGCCTTTCCCCTTACTATTAGGGTTCAAGTCGTGCATTATGAGGGAGATCAGTGGAGGAGACGGTGGGGGTGGGATCGTGAGGAATTTCCTGCCAAATGTGCAATAAAATAAGTAGTGGCCAGACACTTCCATAAAGGAATGTTTAAAGGGTACCATTGGGGAGAGGGGGGGAGTATGGAAAGTTTGCTTCACGTCTGCAGGGAAAATGATCCACATCACAAAGTTTGGCTAAAATGCCCCCCCCCCAGCATAACAAAATGGTAAAGATTTAATAAAGACTTCAGTGGCTGGAGCCTGTGGCAGAAAGGCACACGGTGAAAAAAAACAAAGAGGCAAAGCCACCAACATTTAACCATAAAGGAGTCATTTTGCAGAACAAAGGAGTAATTTCCTCCACTCCGAGGTCGAGCAGGAGACCAGACAAAAAAACTCACATCCCCCGCTTAAACCACACATTCCCAAAAAAAAAAAAAAAAAAAAAAAAAACTTTTCGAAAATTAGGTGGCAATGAAACGCCAATGAAATTCATGCAACTTCCCCCCGAAGTGTAAGGTGAAAGATTGAGTATTTACCTCTCCTCTCCGTGCGTGTGATATCCAACAGTAAAAAAGAAAAGCGGAGACTCGAAGGGGGGAAAAACATAAAACTTCAAGAGAATTTCGACCTCAGTGCACGAAACGCATTGGAGCACAGTGGATGTCTTTCTTTTGTCCCCGGGAAGTCTGCCTTTTCTCCACGTAGCGCCCACGTGTTTGCTACAATGTAACAAGACTACGCACAAACAATTCTGTTATAGTAACTAATCTCGCGTCTTCCTTTCTTGTTGTTACTACAGAGATGATTTCATTCTTCTCGTAGACATCTTCACCACCTCCGTCCACATTGTCAGACGTAACAACGTATCCGTCCGCGCAAAAAGTGAGGGCCTCAACGCCAGCGGTGTCCGATTTCAAACGCCTTTCGGATATGTGAGGGTTTTCTGTTCGAGGGGAAAACGAGAATTTGACCTTTTGTCGGTTTTGGAACAGGAAAATAACCTACTTCCAATTTCCGGATAGAGTAATCTTCAAACTGCAGGATAAATACGAGCACTAGGTCACACAGCGGAAGGCTATCGTAAGAAAGTTACCTGCTATTACACAGCAGCGGCTCGACGAGATGGCACGATAAATGCGAATGGCTTCAGCCAATGGCATAGCGTAATAGGTTGATTGACAGCAACAATAGCCAGTGTATTTTAGGAAATCCACCTTCTGCCCGCCTTTTTGTTGACGCTCACTTTCGCTGTGTGCTCAGGGAGGCTGGCTAAAGGGGGCCTCAAACATGCCTGCTGACATCATTTAATACTTAGGTTGGTGGGTCCTCTTTTGTTATTTTTTCCAAATCATTTTACAACACTTTGGACTTACACAGAAAAATCGAAATAACTTATAGTTATTTTTTATTTATTTATATTATTATTTATCATTATTTTTATTTCTGGAATGTACATGTATTTTTTTCTGGTAGTCCCCATTACAGTCAATAAAGGACTCTGATAATAATAGCAATCCCTGGCATTATTATTATTATTATTATTATTATTGTTGTTATTATTATTGTTATTGTTATTATTATTATTATTATCATCATTATTGTTATTATTTTTTATTATTATTATTATTATTATTATTATTTCCATAGTCTGTCTGTCTTTTTCTTTTTTGGTGAACTGGCAAACATAAGACCAACACACGCCTAGTAACTGCCTTCTCCAGAGCAGAATGGAGAGGAGGGAGTGAGGAGTGAAATAGTTCAGGGCAAACACTTCAAACGGGGAGGGCACACACAGCATGAATTTTCCTGCAACACAACATTTCTTCTCTTAGAAAGAAAATCAATCTTTGAATTTAGCAACTGTTCTGTAGCTATAGCTGGGACGACAAAAGAATGAAAAACGGGACATCAGATGTCCCAGATACACACAAGCCTATGACCTATCTCGCTTATTTGTTTAACTTGCAAAAAATAAATCTAGTTCTGTAGCATTCACCTGGAAACGCACAGCAACCAGTGCATATTAAAAGTGTATGTAGGTGTTAGGCAGCTAACCTGAGGGCAAAGCTTGTCAACAAAAGAGGAAGTTTTAATGAACCTTCTTTGTTTCCTGTCTTGGTTGGTACCATGACATGTAAGCAAACCTTTTTGGTATATTTTAAAGAGAACAAACAACAAGCCCAAGAACTCCTTATCTAGCAGTCATCAGCAGTATCTCAGATAGGGACTAAATAAACTCTAGTATGCCATCATATAAGTGACTTTTTGGGCATGATGCCCATGTTATGAGCGTAAACTTTTAACAGTACAACATATGACAGCAGAAAATTCTGCCCAACTTATTACCACCTGAAGCTTTCCTGTATTCCCCCCTCCCCGAGATGTTCTCAATGAGAGATGAGATTTGCTGTCAGTAGGTGATTGAGGTAAATAAACCATCCACTGTGGTCCTCTGGGTTACAGAAAAATCCTTGAAAGACTACATTAATTAGGCCATCTTAGGAACGTAATGGGCCTACAGCTTTGAAATAATCCCACGTATGGGCTGTAAATGCCTTCACAAACACACCAAGCACACATTCAAATATTTCAAACAACAGTAAAGGTCATTAAAACAAAACAAAATGTAAAAAGAACAAATTGGATTTTTAATTTTTTTTTTTTTTTGTTATTTCTACTAATGTTTTAACTAAGTGATGACATTTGACCAGATGGGAACATGTGCTTAGGAGGAATGAATACATTTTCAGTGGACACAGAGAGAAAATCTTTCATATTCTTGCTTTTTATAGTTGATGTTGGGCCTTGATGTAAAAGCGGTGCTGTTGTCAGGATTTGCAATTAGGCTTGTAAGCCCTCCAAGTAGTTTGTAGTAACAGCTGGGTCTGACATGGAGAGCATGTACGAGGGCAGCCAGTCTGGAGGGAGGGAGGGGGCAGTGAAGAAAGACCTGGAAAAACACATAAACTGAGACAGAGTGCATGTAATAACAAGACTAAGCAGAGATAGTTTATGTCTGAGACAAATAAAAACATAACGAGGAGAAGGGGCAAACAAAATTTGTATAAAAAAAAAATAATTTCATCATATGTATTTATAAAACTTTATAGCTTGACATAGATTAACACAATCTAGTTTATTGTTGTTATTGTTGTTATTATTAGTGATGCATGATATATTAGTATTAATCGGCCGATGTTATTCACTCATTTAACATATATGTGTGGGTCTCATAAGTGAAACTGCAGTGATACAAATAACTGATGTTCATTTCCATGTCATTTGTGTTTTTGGAGTTAGGGGAGAGGGTTTACCGTGTGGTATTGAACCTGTTACTGTCATTTTGCGACATCACATGATTGTGAGGTGTTTAACTGAAGCAGTTCAATGGTGTGATCTTTTTTGTGTTTGTTTGGTTGGGGGTTTTAGACATTTTTGGAAGGATGGAGAAATATATGAAAAGAAACATAAAATTTGTAGGTATTGGTTATCGGCCGTATTAATATTGTAGCAACATTTTCATATTGGTGCTTCCCTAATTTTTTATTATTTTATTACAACTAGATAATTGAAGAAAAGATTTCTCAATTGACAACTGTATGAAACCTGAAAACTTTGCAAAAATATTAGTTGTTTGTTAATATCTATGCTGTATAATGTTATTATTAGTTTATAGTAATAAAATAAGATCTCAGCGCTTTACCAGAGAACACAAGTGAACAAACACCATGAAGTCCAAACACTCCAGAAGGTTCATTGTGAATGCAAAAGTAGAATTAGGTTGCAAAAATAACATCCCAAACTTTAAACACCTTCTGGAGCATTTTTGTGTAGAAGTCTACACACCTGGAATCTACCGAGACACGGGTATGTATCTAAGATGGCAGTAGAGTACTGGATAGATAATGGCGAAGAGACTCATGATGACTCTGAAGGAGCTGCATCGATTCACAGTTCAAATGAGAGAATCTGTTGACAAAATAAATATGAGTGGCGCACCACACAAATCCAATCAGGATTTAAAGCCCGATGAGTTTGAACTCTGCTGCGTGGAAGGATGGGGAAAACTTTCAGACTCTAACTGTGCAAAGACACATACGGAAAAAAGCATGCAGCAAAAAGTAATTCAATAAAGTATTAATTGAAAAGGGCTGCAAATAAATGGAGTTTACGCTTGGAAAATTTTTTATGTGTAAACGTTTTTCAAAACCATGTACCAGTTTGCTTCCACATCACAATTATGTATGACTTAGTGTTGGACTGTTTCGTAAAATGGCAATAGAATACACTGATGCTTCTGATTGTGCATGGAAACATTTAAAAAATATATATAAATTATGTTGGAAGCCTCAGTATTATGGCGTAAGAGCATTAATACTGCATCGAAACCATTTTGTCTGAATTAACATTCATTTGATATAAATGGCTTAGTAAAGAATCAGCATATAGCAACGGCAGTCACTCTTGAGTTGGCTATGTGCTTGTTTCTGGCATGAAATAGCACACAGTAAATCACAAAAGCTCAAATTTATGCCACAAAGTCTTTTATGTCAATTACAACCAAACAAAAACAAAAACCTATATTTTTTGCATTGGTGAAACTACTTTTGGAGTTCGATGAACAGTTGAAAGCAGAGTGCGGAGGGATGGTGTCCCACAACCCCTCTGTAGTTCCTTCGAGCCATTCCCAGCTTCATATCTTTAATTAACGACAGATGCACATGGAAAATTAGCATATGTTTGGCACATTGGTGCTAATCGGTCATATATTTGTGCATATTAATGAAGTATTCCGCCTATGTACATGTATTTTTTCAATTGCATAAATTCTCACAAGAAACAACAGCCTGTAATAATCTGCAATAATGCGTGCTAATGACTTAATCCTCTTTGGATCTCTTTCACAGATAAGCAACGCTTTGCAGAGAGCAAACAAAACAAAAAAAAAAATAACGCACCGTTCAATTTTGAGAACCTTTATTTGTTCCTACGGCGGTGGTTGCTTGCAAACCGCAAAGTATAACGCTGAAATGTGGAGGTGGTTGAGCTGCTCACCTCACTCCACACTGAGCCCCTCTTAGCTTGTAATAGTAGAGGCTTCAGTTTGGGTGGGGGAAGGGCAGAGGTGCACAGGTTTCTGATCAGACAAGAAAACTAGGCCAAGACCAGCAATCCCTCTCCCTTGCACCGCCTCAGCCCCTTCCTAAATGCTACAACTTTGTTGCAGGGCTGCAACGATCCCTCGCCAGACCGTCTTTAATGGCGAGTGATTTCGAGCCACAACACATGTATTTGGAGGCGTAGCAGCTTCTCATAGCCGGGCTATGATTCATGCTTTCTTGCCCCTTTGGAAGCCGTCCTCCAATAAGAGTTAGAGGCTGGGGGTAGGAGCGGATAGATTGATTGTGTTGGCTGAGTGCCCATGCTCCGAGTCTATCTGTGCTGAAGGGGAGGAGACAGGGGGAATCTATCTGTTGTGCTCTCTCTGCTCATGATAAACTGACTCCCGTCAAGCTTTTTCCCGGTATTACAGATCGGCTGGCAGAAAAACACCCCAAACTCACACGGACTTCCAGCATGTTAAACAACCAGCAGGTGTGGGGAGGGTGATTTAAAGAGGGCAATAATCCACAAGGTTATGGTGCTCCCCCCCACCCCCAACTCCCTCACCCCTCCCTGTTCAGACCAATTATTTTGGAACAAGTTAGAACAGCAAATCTTCCTGAATTCAAACAAAGGAACACAATGAACCCGGATTTCGCTTCATCACAAACAGGAGCGCTGTCAGCAGGAAACACAGTGTCCTTCTCCCTTATCCTCAAACTTTAATTCCCACCGAGCTCCACAGTTAGAAAGAAAATGAGTTTGAGGGATTGTCCCTGACATTAATCCTCCCATACACCACAAGCTCTAAGACAGGATCCAATACAGACAGCCAAACACAAAAGCAAATCAACAATCTATTTACTAAAGGGAAAAACTGAATCAACAGTGTTTTTGGCTTCTGTCCGCTCTCATTTGACAATGGCTCTCCAGCCTTTCCTCTGTTCTCTTTCTAGTGCTTTTATGGGACCCCCAGTCCACCCCACTCCCTATCATCTTGTATTCCCATAATTGTGCAGTTGTATGGACACCCCTGTTCTGCCACCCACGCTTCAGGTACGGTGAACAGAACACCGGTTTCCTGTTTATAGAGCTGGAAAATGGAGGGAGTCAATGCTGAACAGTGCAGTAAAGCATGGAGGAGGCAGACTTTTTTAGGGCGATAAAAAGGAAGGAGAAAAGGTAATTTAGAGGGAGGAACAGGTAAAACTAAAAGAACTCTTAAAAATAAGACCCTAAATAAATAACATTTCTCATGATAGCCTTAAACTCTGGTGACTGTAAATGTCTGGATGACAACTCTCTTTGAATCTGCAGATCGTGAGATTCTAATCTACACTGAAGCAGTGAGTGTGTTACATAGCTCTTCAGTACATTTGAACCTACACTTTGAATAGTAATATTTATCTCAATGTGAAGGATTTTGTATTCACCTCTGCTGAATTCCTATATTAGGGATACCA
>CAEGAG010303420.1:0-12111 GCA_903067065.1 Brachyrhaphis terrabensis | reverse complement strand
ACAATGTAGCTTACCACCATCTACATGTGAAGCACTTTGGCATCTTCTGCACTAGATAAATCTATACATTCATTTACCATTGACTGTACACTTGCATTTTGTCTTCTTGTTCTGTTTTTTATGAAACGTGTTCTGTGTGGCAGTGTGGCACTCAGCATTGGGGTATTTGTGTGTACAATTTTGAGAAAGAATGTTAATACAATTTGAATTAAGGCTGTAACATATGTCAAGTTTTTTCAGGATACAAGAGCATCAAATAGGTGACATCTGTGTTGTATCCACAGCACAAGCTGAACATCAGACAAAGCCCACAAGGCAGGAGGCACGTAAGGAGAGACAAACCAGTGTCCAGTTTCAACAAAAAGCAGAAGAAGGGAGGAGGGGCCAAACACAATAAATGCAGGAGAGACCAGACTTTTGAGCAAACCGTGGGAAAAGTGAGGCTGTTTAAGAATCTCACTAGGAAAAGTGGATATAGTATTATACTATTCACACAATTATTATTCAAGCTTTATTTTTGAGGATTATTTTTATTAATCACCAACTACAGTGTTTTTAGTTAATCAACCTAAAATTGTAATAAACCTCAAAAATATGAATGCTGAAGTAAGTAAAAGTGAGCGTTTGGCTTTCTCTAAAAACACGTGCAATCATTGGGCAACTCCTATTGTGCAGAATTTTTTATCCAACTAAATAAAAAACCTAAATTTAGTTCGTTTATTTAGAAATATTTCATTGTCTTAAATTAACACACTCATATAATAGAATAGAATCCTTGAGTGATGTTCTCCGTACCAATGAATTACCTGCAGGTAATTCCCCCATCAGGAGTGCTGCCCGTTAATAAGGAGGATCATTTGGTGCCTTCATTGTAACTCAGAAATTAAAACCCTCTGGAGTCTATGGACGCGTATACGAGTCTTTTTTACATGACCTCTGGAGTCCATAGACTCCAGAGGGTTTTAAACAACAGGTCAAGGGAAGATGACAGAAACAGTGTGGAGAAGAAAAAAAATGCCAGGTGACTTTATAGCATTCAAAGGAAAGTTGACATGAGGGCAAAAGAAAAAAAATAAAAAATAGACAAATTAAAGATGGAAACAACATCCAGATTATATTTTGGTCATGCAGGACTATATAATACTTTATATATAAATGAGAAAAACATCATACAGAAAAATGTGACTTGTCTTCAAGACGTATTGTTCTGCACCAATTATTCATCTGAGAGAACTAAACAGGTGTCATTTACAGGAACTGATGGACAAAGTCATTCATTTCTTGAGGTACCTTAAGAAGATAAAATTAATGGTGAATTTGTTTTGTTTTGTATTTACAAATCTGTCTAGTATAAATTTACCATCCTGATCCATGCGCCATTCCAGTAGGTGGCAGTAATACACCTACAGGTATTACTGCCAGTAGGTAATGCTCCACCTACTAGTATAGAGTAGCAGTAGGTGTTTCTTGCCAACTCCCATTAAAAAAAATAAAAAAAATCATTTGCCGCTAAACGATTAAAACGTACCGGTAGCTTCAAGAATCACCTGCGTGTTTCCCAGTGTCAAGTTTTCTCTTTAACCTTTCTCAGGCTGTGTCTTCAAGTTGGATCGCCCGAATTTGGCCGAAATATCACTTACCTCCCAGCGTGTAAGCTCTGACTCCGTCTCTTACCTTCCTCCCAAACACTCAGGACACATCACCATGAGAACTTGGCCTCCTTTCCCAAAGCTACAACCCTGCCAACAAATGGTAAGAAATCCTCTCTGCTCTATGGAGAAATCCACCAGTGAATCGGCCAAAGTCTAACTTGGTCTCCTTTACAGTTTCTACTGAATCTTGGCCCTCTGAAACCTCTGCTTTTGCACATTTACCATCTTCTATATATTGGAAATGTCCTTATTTTCAACCATTGTGCTTAGTGGTGGTTTTAGCATGTGGGTTGAAAAGCATCCTGAAATCATGACTTTGACTTTTGGGTAAATATTAAGCATTGCAACAGAGCAGTTTGTCTCCTGTGTGGATGTTCATGTGTGTTTTAAAACTGATGTCAGGCTAAATATTTTTTCACAAGCGTGACCACAGAAGGATTTCATTGCACTAATTACACATGTTTTAAAACTGACTTTTTGCAAAATCTTTTCCACAGTATATAAACCAAAATGACTTTTCCTAGTTAGTTCTTGTATATTTAAATTGAACTTTTGTGTATATCTTGTTCACCACACATCACAACCTAATAGGTTTTGCTATTCTGATTGTGCATGTCTATCCATTTTTCATTTATTTATTGTTTTTGGTAAAAACTTTTACCACACTCACCACACCTAAACATTTTATGACGTATTTGGGAATTCCTCTGTGGGTTTACATTTTTCTTTAATATTTAACTGGACCCTGTTCTTGTTAAATTGTTTCCCACACCCAGAGCTACTCAGTGGTTTTTCTAACAGCGTTCATTGGTATGAGTCCTAGAATGTGGATCTCACATTCTTTGTGTGCATCAATCTTCCACCACCAAATAAAGCACTAAGACAACTGAAACTGTAATTTTTATTACGGTTTTATTTTAACCCATTTCTTGTTGTCCTTTCCCATGGCTTGTACCAGGTCTGTGGATCAAAAAACAGGAGTAACACTGTAGCTCAGTTCTCCGTAGGGCTCCAGAAACTCAAATGCTACCATCCACAAGTTGCAGTTTGAATCAACGCTGCAGCTAGACACCAAGAATAGCAAAATGACTACGAAAAGGATGAAAAAGAGAATCATGTATCCTGCTGCCTTGACTCCTCTGTGCAGGATCCTAGCTCCATACTCTGGCCAGCTGTACGGACTAAATATATATATATTAAAATTAGTCATTTTAATTAGATTTTGGTTTTTTTTTGTCTGTATTGTGGGATATAAGTACCATTTTCTTGAGGTTACAGAGATCAAGTCATCCTTGTAGTCATCTTCTTCCTGCAAAGACAGCAGCAGATTGGAGCATTGGCTGCACATGTTAGTGGTGTTGGTGCTTTGACATCCATCAGATCTACTTTAAAACACTCAAAGTGAGTTACAGGCCAAATAGATTGTCATCTTCAGGTTTTAGTGTGTGATCGTCATTCTTTGAATTCTCAACCAGAAAAAACATACTAATTTAATTCAAAAATACTTAATTGATCCCAAAGGGAAATTAAATATAAATCATTCAGATATTGTAGATGCTGATGGCTGTGGGCAGGAAGGGCCTCCTCTAGCAGTCTGTATTACAGTGGATCTGAAGAAGCCTCTGATTTAAGATGCAACTTATTTTTCCCATGACGGCCATGAAGAGGATGATGATAATCTAGACTGAGGTTCAATAATTGCCAAAATGTTAGTCAAATTGTGATGTGGGAAAATTAGAAAAGAAAAATTACGAAGTGGAAATCATTTTAAAAAAATCCAATTCTCCCAAAACTTCCAGATTAAGACTAAGAGCTTTGTCAATTTTTTATTTTTGTAAATTGACTTACACTGATGCAAAGCTGTAACGTCTCTACAAATCGAATTACAAATGTTCTAATTCTCAGGTAAATGCATATATACAGACAGTGATCACTTGCAGTACTAAAGTACAAGAAGGAATTATAGCAACCCACTTATAAGAAGTTTTTATAGTTTTAGTGTGAAACATGGTTATGATTTTAAACGGCCGTTCGAGAGAAATAATCTCAGTAAGGAGGGATTTTTTTGATAGATTTGTAATTGTATATTATCTTTACCACTGAATGTAGAACCTCTGCGCCTGGTTCATATTTCACCACCGTTCTGTAAAAAACAAAGAAAAACAGGATGGAAGATGAGACGAACTCAGCTGATTGTAGAATGCAAAGCTTTAGAAACTCATTCTCTGGTTCTGCCACCATGAGTCGACAAGTCGATACTCACAGGATCTGTTCCTCCTGAATGTCTTTCAAATTTTTCTCCAGGAGCTGAATTTCATCTCTCAGTTCCTGCAGAAAGATTAAACATCGAAACATCACAGGGATGATCGGATCTAGCATTTAAATATTTTGTCGCAAAATTGCAATTATCATAGATACCTCAATGACGCCGGCATATCTTTCTATCTTCTTTTTCTTGTCACACTCTATCTCAGACAGCTGATGGAGAGACGTTCAGATTAATGTTTTTATTAAATCTCTCTGGTTAAAAGTGAAGGTAATCAACTTTTCATAACTAGAATCGTTCATTGCAGTATTCTTACTCTCTCTATTTGAGTGTCTTTGTTATGTAGGGCTGCCAGGATCTTCTGGTTTTCCTTTATTATTCAGTGAGTCAAAGAGCAAAAGTGACCCATCCAAGAGGCAAAATAATATATGAAACATGAATTGAAGTGAAGTAAAAGTTCACCTTGATTATATTCTCAGCTGTTTCCTCCTGATGGTTCTTTGAAAGCTCTTCCAGCTGAAGCAGATCAGAGTGAGAGCGTTTCAGAAGAGGATGGAAATAACTTCACATCGGCAGAGCCAGACTAAGGCGCTTGTGTATATATATATATTTTATATATCTGCCGATATATAAAACAAATATATATGCGTTAGGGGCCTCAGAAATTTCTATTGAATGAAATTTATGGCCCCGCCATGATTATTTATGTGGCCTAGAACTTCAAGATTAGAGTTGTTTACGTATTTTAGCAAATCACCTCTGATTTCCATGATGCTAAATGAAATAAATGTGGAAATATGTTGAGCATTATTTAATTTTGACAAGTACTTATTGACTACAGAGAAAGCTGTGATACTTGAATGGTTTTATAGGTCATTTTATTAATGCATTCATTAATGTGGCGCGAAATGAAAATGAGTTGAAATAGTAAACGGTTGAATTTGACACAGATAATAGATCTAACATTTTTATATTTGTTGTTTGAGAATGAGAATACTGTTAAATTTAATTTGACAGTTTCCGCATAGATTAATTGTTTTAAATTGCTTAAAATGTAAGTTTTAAATGAATTGAGTCGGTAAAAGTGCACAAAATAATCTTTCCTGCATGGTTATTGTTAAAGTGGCAGTATTATTATTAACTAATGTTATAGCACAATCACGTAACTTTTACCTTCTGTTATAAAATACTATATTTAAAAGCAGTTAAAAAAAAAGAAATTAGCGCCTTAAAATCGGGCCTCTGCCTCTTTAAAATCTCCTGCTCTTTCTGAAACTCCACCTTCAGGGAGTCATGACATCACTCCTCTATTAACCCTTTAATAATATTTTTGCCAGTGTTGCACGGAGTATAATGTTTGCTAATTGCTGCTGGCTAGTCTAGAGGAGCTGAGTAGGGGAGTTGTGGACTGACCTTGGGTCAGCCCTGGTTACATGTTTATATGAACGTTGTTGGAGGTTTCCCTGCAGTCTTCAATGCTGTGTTAGCATTTACCAAGCACTTAGCAGATGCCAGTTTCTCTAAACACTTTATTTGTGAGAAATCTTCCTGTACCTCAAAAGCCAGCTGTTGATTTTCCTCCTTTGTCTTCTCCAGATAATCTTCCTATACAGAACAAAGTCAAACAACCGGCATCAATACAAGTAAATCTGGAGTCTGCCAGAACTGTAATTTACACATTTAAGGTTAATCACCTACCATTTCTCTAATCTTAACTTTTTTCTCTTCTAAATCTTTCTGGTGCAGGAGTTCTTTATTCTTCTCTATTGATAGCTTCTCATTTTCTGTCTGTTCTTTTAACCTGAAAACAATAAGCGGTTCTTTAAGAGAAACATCATGCTCATTATAGAAACTAGATTTTCTATGTCATTTTAATGTCATGGTTTCTGTAAAAACCAACCAAACAAAAAGTTTTATTGAGTTTACTCTTTGATTTTGTTGGTCAGGCTTTGATTTTCCTGCTCCATTTCTCCCATCAGCTCCTCTGTGATTTGGCCTTGATCCACTAGTTTTTCATAGAGCTCCTTTGTCAGTCTGTGTTGCTTTAAAGCCAGATCATATCGTTTACCAAGGTCTTTGATTTCTCTGCATAGAACGCCAGAATACATGCAAGTTGATCATCATTCAGTTAAAAAAAAACAAGCATACGGTTTCACCGGGCACTCACACAGTGGCGGGAGCCTCTTCGTCAGCGGCAACGTAAGCTTCCTCCATTTTGTTTCTCTGGTTTTGCGTTTGTCTAAAGTGTACCGAACTGTCCTGCTCTCGACTGATGTTCACCTCTCTGTATTGCAGTCTGCCTTGAAGCGGTGCTGTGACTTCACCGAGCCCGGTTCCATTCCCCGTGACCTCACAGCTGCATTCGGATGTTTAAACATGGCTGAACAATCCGAATGAATCTCCCTGGGTTACAATCCAAACATCAGCTCTTTTTCTATTTTTAATACGATGGAAAATAAGTGCTCACATAGGTGTTTTTCATAAACTGCTCAGGCAGAGCAACAGGGTAGCTTTAACAGCTGCACAGTTGATGAACACTATATTAAAACGTTCTCACTTATGAAAACTAACAAGCCTTTGAGTTGAGCTACGTCGAAGGAGTCAAGTGTTAGCTAACGCTGCCATCTGTTGAGGGAAGTGAGGATTATCTGAGTGAAACAAGAAACAAAGACAGTGATTTGATGTCAAATAAAATATGTTCCACACTGTATGGTGAAACTGTAAAGCACAAACACACCAGTAGGTGGCAGTAGTAGAAGATATTTGGCTGTCCATATATCTTATAGTGGAGTTTATTTTACTCCCCTATGAAATGAAAGCAGTGCCATTTTAAAATACTTTGTTTATCCCAAAAGAAAATTTCTCAGTTGAAATATGTATGTTGACTAAGTTATTTTTATACTCGTATTGAGAGTTTGATCATTTATGTAGTTTTATTTAAAATGTTGGTGGGTTTTGCAACAAATTTTAGTGTTTTTTTGTTTTGTTTTGTTTTTTTTCCCCAACATTAAAGCTGCATTGCTCTCTCAAACACACAGCGACATTACTTTTGGACTGGTTTAAATAAACAAAATGGCAGTATTTATGATTCAAAATGTAATTCTAATATGAAAATTATATTTAGAAATCTCAATTCTTTTAAGTTCCATGGTAAATATGCACACACATCTTGTACAATGTTAAGGGATACAAATATTTAAAAAAACAAAACAAAAAAATGCGATCACATCATAGTGAAAATCTCTTAATTTGTTTTCTTTTACATTAAATTAAATAAATTGCATTTTTGCAGCCTTCTCTGAATATTTTGTTAGCAGTGCTTGTTTTTCAAATTTAGCTTTACATTTTATTCAGCACAAAATGTTGAGAGATCATTCGGGAGCAAAGAGCTTGATGTTTTTAGTGAACCGAGCAATAAATATTTTTATACCAGTTTGTTTTCATTGTTTTATAATTATGTATTAATGTTCATGTTCAAACCTGACCTCTAAAGTTGGGAAACAATCCAAAACACATGCAACAAATTGTAAGCACCAGATAGTCTGGCCTATTTAAAGCCAATTCGAATCGAAGCTTTTGCAAAAACGATCTCTGCTCTGAGTCACCCGCTTTTAAATCCAACGCTAATTTCAGACGCACTCGGCAACCTTACAGTAACTTCTCCTCAGAACACATAACAGGGAATTTCTAAGAAAATGGAAACTGATCTGGTTTGAGTGACGCTGATTCAAGGCAGCCAGCAGAGGTTACACTTGCTACACATATCAGCCTCTTCTTGTTTTCAAACAGCTAACGATATTAATTTCTGCTGACCCCAATATGTACGCTCTGCACACATGGGGTAAAACTTATAAAGGAGTCATTGCCTTCGTCAGTGTTTCATCTTTCCATAAGTTTGAAAATCAGAATTGAGATCTTGCTTAATGAAACCCAGGTGTGGCCTGCTGCACTGCAGAAACTGGATAAATCCACTGCTGTAAAGCTGTTGTCACTCTTATTCTACCACATATGTTGAGCTGTCTGAAAATCTGCCTCTTTCGAGTCTAAACATTCAGTATTTTTTTTTCTTCCTGTCATTGGTATGTTGAGCCACTTTTTTGTTTTGGGCATGTGTTCTACTTTGCCAGTATAGTAGGTTGGTTATGCAGTAACATCATGGTGTCATTTTAATTACTTGAAGAGCAAACGATCAACTGGTAAGAAAGTCCAGTGCTCTGTTAATCAGTTCAAACATATCGTCAAAATTGATCAGAAAATTGGTTGCAAAGATCTGCTGGTGAAAGCACTTCAAGCATTCAGCATGCCGAGGTGAGTGAATGTTCTTTAGTGTTGATATTATAGTTATGTTTTATTGGTTATTCGCCTTTTCAGATTTTCTTGTTATTTTGCTCAAGGTTACAAACTGATGGCTAGACATTCTCCCTCAGGATTTTGCTTTGGAAACAGAGTTCATGATGTCAGTTTCGTGTCAAGTTAAATGGGACACACTCCTTGTCCTCTTTCGTCCCATCAATATACTCAATATTCTGCAAAATGTCTTGTGGACATCAAGCTGTTTTTGGCTAACGTGAGGCACCTCTTCATGTTCTTTATGGCCATCAGTGGTTTTGTCCTCACAACTGTCCCATGGATGCCATCTTTGCCCAGTCTCTTCCTTATTGTTGATTCATGAACCCTGACCTTGACTATCGCAGCAAGGACTGGAGTACTTTAGCTGTGGTTCTGGATGAGTTGTTAATGTGCTCATTTTTATAGCCCAGATACACTACTTTCATGTCCTCTCCATTAGTGGGTAATGGCTCTCACTATGTTGTGATGGAGTCCAGGAGTCTAAGTCTTTGCAACCCTTTCTGGACTAAAAGTCCTGTTTGGACTTGATTTTAAATTTTTTTTCAAGGCACAATGCAACTTCTGAGATGATTTAACCTACTTAATTTGGGTTATTAAACTGGTCATAAGAGAAATAAAATGGTGGTTAATTTTTCAAAGTCATACCTTCACAAAGTTATTCATCCATTTATGAATATTTAGCTTTGCAGGTAAATATGTAGCTTGCTAGCAAATTTGGTGCTATAAATTTAGCTAGCTTTCTAACTAAATATTTTGGAGATAAATATTTAGGTTGCTTACTAAATATTAAATTTGTAGCTTATGGAAGCCAATTTCTGCCACTCTGCTATATATATAATTGTTACTTGGCTATCTCATTATTATGAGATTGTATCCCAAAATAATGAGATATAATCTCATTATAATGACTTAGGAGTTAGCTATCTGGAAATAGTGACTTATGAGAGAGTATCTCATATTAATGTGATAGCTAAGTCATAATTATGATTTGTTTCTTTTTTTTTGTTATCAGAGTGGCGGAAAAGGGCTTCCGTAGGTGCTAAATGTTTAGCTCATAAGCTAAATATTTAGCTTGCAGCATACGCATTATGGTTGATTTATGATTCAGTATTGCTTTTCTACAAGGGCAAGGTTAATTAACATCACTTTTCTTTCACGTAAAAGAACTAACTCTATTTTCCCAGAGCCGTATATGATCCGTATATGATGGATCAAAGTCGCGACGCTCATGCCGCCAAAAAAATCCATGACGGACCGACTTCGCCGGATATCCAATTGCATCTCCTACTGTATCAGTTACCCAGAAAGCCGATGCCGGAGCAAGAGGTACAAGCTGGACATCTTTGCATGTCAGGAAATGAATATATGGCAGAAACACGGCGGTGTGACAGGCGTACTGAAATACATCTGAGGACTACAGCTTTGACCTGAAAACTGTGAAGTCCTGTGGTCAGTCTGGGAGTTAGCTGCTCTCTCTTTGCCCAGTTGCCGTTCGCTCCCTCGCTGCGAGAAGCCCAGCAGAGAACTGGTGCATGTTTGAAGTGTGCTCCAGGAAAGTCATCCACTTATTTATAGACCTTTAATTAGACTGGCTCTCTTGGGGTTGAACCGGGCAAATGATGAGATCTCCCCCTCTTTTTGTGTCTCTTTTCTGTCAGCCCCCCCTTTCTCCCTCAGCCACCCTGTATCAGTACTATATCCCTCACAGGCCCCCTTCATCACCACACCCTGTACTCTAGTTATGATGCAGTTCATGGGTAACATACAGTCGCCCTATATTACCAGTACAGCTCCAACACAGAGGCTTTATTTGAGCTCAGAGGTCCTTGAGGAAGAAACACCAGCTGAACGGTGAGTTTCCTCTCTGCACGATGCAACGCTTTAACACACAACACTGTTCTACACAAGGCCTGTCTTTGCTTTACACTCTGGTGAGTTTATAAACTCCCTTCAGTGTTTGCTGCTGTTTGAGACGTGATTACAGCTTATTGAATTTCTCATCCTGGACTTTGTATGTGTCCTGCGTTGAGGTTGGTATTGTCTCCCATAGACGGAGTTACTCAACAGGTCCGGGTTGTTTTGGAAGGAGAGGGATTGCGCAATCTCTGGAGCAGGGTGGTGCTACTGTGCCTCTCACAGCCAGGAGTGGTGTTATGAAACGATTTATTAGGCATTGCTTTTGGTGAAGTAGCTGTTCTACAGCACAGATAATATGCCACGTAAACAGGGTCATGTTTTTGCTTGGACTATTCTCATGACTGAAGTTGGAACCAGGACGTTTTACACTAAAGCACATTGTTAAGCCATTTTCCTGAACACCTGCTTTGCTTTGCAGCCTTAAAAAACAAATTACAGGGTTTCTTGAGAACAACTATTAAGGTGTGGTGTGTACCGAAGATTTAAAAGCCGATGAAAAGCCTTTGTTTACAGTTCCTTTCGAAAGCCCAGAGTCCTGAAATACGTCATATGTTTTTAAAATTATTATTTTCACCTGTTATAATGGTATTCATATGACTGCAAGGTGAAATGGTCTAAAATCAAACGTCAAGAAAAAAATCTCAGAATGGATTTACGAACAATTTCAAATAAGCATCAATCTCTGCTCGCTGTGACACACACATATATCTATCTATACATCTTTCCTTTTTTAATTCATTTGAATTCCATATCTTAAAACTTTCTGTTAAATGCAAAAAAGATCTAAAAAATTTCTATTTTTATTTTCCGGCTCCATCAAACCTCAGAGCTCTGATTGGTCCAGATGTTTCCAACAGAGCACTTCGCTCTCAGACTTTACTGGTAGTTCTTACAGTTTCTAAAAGTAAAATGGGAAGCAGACTTGTTTGGTTATAGAAGCAGCTCCTAGTTTTTATCTGTAAGGCTAAAAATTTAGGCTTAAAACTTTCCTTTTATGGCAAAGCTTGTTGTTGCAGCGACTTTGGCTTATGCTGCTACAGGCTTAGGCTCCTGATTACCGTTTTCTCACTCCACTGATTTTTCCTACTACTCTCCTGACATGCGTTAACCTGCATTAATTAAATTGCTGTAATTAACTTTATGGCCCCTCTCTCTTTTTGTCTCGTCACACAAGCAACATCTTGCCGGTAGTTTTAAGTTGTAACACCTTAACTTTGTCTTTCTTTGTTAAATCCGTTACCCATTGACTGAGCATTGATTCCATTAGCTATCCATAAGCATCATTGTCATCCCAATGATTCAGAATTTATCTGTTGAGTTAAAGAAGCTGCTACTGCCATCAACTCTTTACTTTTTCTTTGACATAGAAAATACACCTGGATCAGTGTCTCTGCTGGGGTTTTTTTGTGTGTCTGCTCTGTCTTATCAAACCTAGAGTTAGTCAAAGCAGATGATCACTCACACTGAGACAAGTTCTGCTGGAGAGTTCTTCCTGTTGAAAGGGAGTCGTTCCTTCCACTGTCGCCACATACTTTCTAAGCATGGAGGACGGCCGCAAAATCAGACTTTATGCAGTTGGCTTGGTTTCTTTAAAAAGATATTGAGAAAAAAGTGTGATTGGATTGAGTTGATTAACATTTTACATATAAATATATTTTGTTTTTATAAAGTGCATTTAAACATGTATCAGGTATTAGCAGTTTATCAAGAAATTGAATTGAATTAAAGAAATGATACTTGCTCAATTAATTTACTATGTCATGTTCTAATATTTTCAAAAATCTTTTCATACGACTGGATGATACTTGATGTTTTTTCTTGTCCTTGGCACATACAGTCTAGTATTTTGTCATTGTTTATGTACGAGTCGAATTATTCAGTTAATGTTATTCTATTTACTAAAGACATCAGTTCAAGGAACTTTAC
>CAEGAG010303403.1:0-14358 GCA_903067065.1 Brachyrhaphis terrabensis | reverse complement strand
AGGTTCATGTTGTATTCAGGTTTCTCTGTCCAAGGTCCCAGTGCTGTTTCCGATGCTACAACGACTTCACAAACTCCTTTAAGACCCCAGGCAGCTTTGGATCCCGATATAAGCCGTTGTGTAGATACCCCAGAGAACCGTCAAATGTCACAAGCTTGACTCTGTCTTTACTCTGGGCCTTTGCAGCAACCTCATAGGTCGGACGAGCAGTCTCAATGGGAACTAAGTGATCGTCCTCTGAAATTTGGGAATCATTTTGAAGCTGTTCATGTTTCATATTTGTCACATATAATTTTATATTTTACTCATTTGTAATCCCTTCACCACTGATGCTTTACCTGCAGTCTAAAGCAGGGGTTCCCAATGTGGGGGTCGGGACCCCAGGGAGGTCATGAGACACCAGGCGGGGTCGAAATCTGATTTTCAGATTCATTATGATTTGGATGGTTAAAATAGGAAAACAAAATAAACTACATCATTAAATAATAAAATATAGAGTGAAACAACAATAGGTGGGGGGCTTTATTTTATAATTGTAAATGTTTTGGGGTCAACAGTTTGGAACTGAGGGTCCAACATGTCATTTCAGAACCAGAGGAAAAGTTTCAGCAGCTGGAAATGCAACGAGGACACCTAGTGGTGGAGAATCTACATTAAATCAACGACTGAATTAAATCAGAACTGGAAACCGGGAGGCATTTTGGGATAAAATAAAGCTGGACCTAGAAAAACTAGATTAGAAAAGGTTGAGAGAAGACTGGATAAAAACATTTTTAGAAACAGATGAAACAGGTCAGACCAGCAGGTTCTGACCTTGTTGTGCGCCAGCGTGAGCCGCAGCTCCGGCTTTATGACGGCGAAGGCCATCAGCAGGTCCTGGACCTTCCTCACTTCCTCCTTACGCTTCCTGACGGAGGAGAAGAACTGCCGTCGCACCGGCAGCTTCCCGAACAGCTTCGCCACGCTCACCGACGTTCCTGCAGGAACACGGCAAGGCTCAAACCGCCATCAGAACGCCCCGCCCACCCCGGTAACCGCCGGCAACCTGCCTCCACCCAGGTGGGACGGCCTCTGAGAGACAATGCCCCCGCTGGAGTCCAGGGTGTACTGCGTGCTGACGTCGTCCTCCTCTGTTTTAGTGGTGACGGTGACCTGGACAGGAAACAAACAACTTCAGCTTTTAATGTTCCAATTACAAATTTAACTTAGAAAAACTAAAACAAACATATCAAATCAGCCAGTTGTAGTCGATGTCCATCACATTTTTCACACTAAATCTTTCTTAGATGATCAGATTTCACCTTTTCAGTTCTATTTTTAACTCCTTTCAGAATAAGAAGTTATACGGCTACGCCTCAGTTATGCAAATTAGCAGCTGCTGGCCACGCCCCCCGCATCAATGTTTACACTTAAAAATGGCTGCCAATAGATGAGTTATTGAGTCATGTTTAATCTGCAACAAACGGGAGAAACGACATTTTTATGTGTGAGTGTAAACATGGCAACCACTCAGCTGCAAAACGCCTGGTGGACCTAGCCCCGCCTTCAAGACGCAGCTCCTCCCCCACTCAGAAATGAAAGGATTTAAAGAGACAGACGCCCAATTTCACAGCTTTAAATTATAAAGTCAGATTTCTTTTAGGTCATATTTGACATACATAGCATTTTTATAAATGAAGGTAACATAGTTACTTTATTGTGCTATAAAATGATTTTATGTGCATGGAAAACACATAATACTTCCCCTTTGATAATTGGGAGGTTTTTTCCTTTTCCAGACACTAAAAAATATTAACTTATTGTCAAAAAATGTCTGGATGGTTTTAAAGAGTTCAGACTGTTTCTAGAAGCAGCAGACTCAAATGGAAAAACTAAACTGTGCCGAAAGAGAATTTTCCACAATAGACGCCCCTCAAAACCAACAGATGTTCCTTTTTGCATCAGAAGCTTTGAAATGACCAGAAAACATCCAGAAAAGTTTTCTGAACCTCTAACTTTCGTGTGGAAGGAGAGTCACCTCGGCCACGGCGCAGATGGAGCCCAGCGCCTCGCCCCTGAAGCCGTACGTTTCCAGGCGCTCCAGGTCTCCATGGCTGCTGATCTTGGAGGTGAAATGTCGGACAGCCATCACTGGAGCATCTGCTGCTTTGATCCCACAGCCGTTGTCTCGAACTTCGATCCGGTCCAGGCCGAAGTTCTCCTTCAAATGAGCGACACAGCAAGTGAAGCTGAAGGGAAAACCCAACAGGAAGTGAGACGAATGGTCTGTAAACGTACCAGCTTCACGTCGACGCTGGAGGCGCCAGCGTCCAGGGAGTTCTCCATCAGCTCCTTCACCACGCTCACCACAGACGTGACGACCTGTGAGCTGGACAACAGCCGCACCGTGTCTGCAGGAAGCTGCTTCATCGCTGTGTTGGTAGGAAAACAGAATCAGTAAAGCTTATCCAGACTGCTGCATCCACGGTGCACAAAGCAGCGTTAATGCAGATCCTTCCTCACAGCAGCCATCACTGATCCCAACAAACTCAGTCTTCACATCCCTGCTGGTATTCCAGTTTTAAATAACATTTTAGCTTTTATTTTTCATTTACTGGAAGTAATTTGTCTTTTTAATGCACAAATACACTATTTTGTAAATTTGAAAAGAAACTGCTTTCTTCTCAGATGGATCAGATTTACTCCTAACCTTTTTTTATTTACTTTTAACACTTTTTCATCTTGTGTGTGAACCTGCATGTCATCATTTGAATTTTTCCAATGTGGGACCATAAAGGATAATTCTAGCCTATTCTAAGAAACGTTTTGCCTTATTAAAACCATGGCATTCAGATTGAACATTAAAGACAAAATGTAAAAGATTGAATCTATTTTCAGGATTTGGGTTACTCTCTCTTTTGACTAAGCTTAATAAATAAATTAAAAGCAGATTTCAGTCTCTTTTTGAAACAAATACTTTTGTGTTCTACATAACATTTTCCACAACATTTTTAAATTTGTAATGTAGTGTTTTTGCCTGGAATTAAAAACAAAAAGCCTCAAAATGTATATCCTTCTTGTAAAAAAAAAAACAGTCCATGGACAACAAAGGGTCCCCGAGCCACACTTTGGACACCTACGGTTTAATAGGTCAAATCGTAATTTGAAACTGCTTCTGTATTTAATCAGGTTGTTTGTCTAATGTTAATATTTAGTTGATTACCTGATTGTATTTGACTGTAACAAAAAACTACTTATTACACCACTGTTGGATTAGCTGAGCTGTAAACGAAAAAAAGTGCACAAAACCGAAATTCTGGTTAATTCGTAGGAAAATATGGAGAAATTACTTCATGAATCTTATTTAACACTAAGGATTTAAGCTATACTGTCTTTAATCGTAAAACTCCGCGTTCTGTATGAGACGTGCTACACCATCGCTAGCTCGATCTGTAATTTAGCTTAAAGACAAACCCACTAAACTCGTAAACTAACCGAAAAACGCCAAAACTCACCGATTGTCCGAGCCGCTTCCACCATATATTATGTCACACAACAGGCACGAGCTACAAGAACAGAAACAACCTGGTTCCCGCCCCCGAAGCTGTCTGCTGATTGGTCAGCATCAATGAGAGGGCGGGTTCAAATGGAATTTAGGAGAATATTCTACCATGAGTTCAACCTGAAGGCTAGATTTTAGCTTTACTATCCAAAAGTATCTTCTCAATCTTTAAAAATATAAAATGAATAAGATTATTTTCAGACGTCTGGTTTAAATAAATTCTATTTAAATAAAATCAAACTGATGTTCGTTGTGTAATTGCAGTGGGCGGACCGAACCGAAGTGGTTTATATTTGGACTCGTTTCACCGCGACACCTACTTCCGGTCGGTGCAGTCTAGCCATAACAACAAGGAGGATACACCAATTCTCGCCATAGTGATTTTTTTATAACAAAAACATCTACTGCTCGCTGCTACATGTAAGTTGACAGATCAATCTTTATGTTTGTTACATTTTGTAGATACTAATTTCCGTATTTATGTCGGAACCAACTTGTTTTGGAAACAATGGTGAATAATGGGCCTGGCTATGTAGTGAAAACAAAAGAAATGAAAGGTCTAAGGGACAAAGGGAAAAATATTTAGACAGGTTATATAACCTGACATGGGATGAATATGGTATTTAATAAGCTCGAAATTGCGTAGGTTTTAATTTTGTATTTTAAACGGCGGTGCAGTGATATACAGCCACGAATCTGTCCAACAAATAGACGTATCCAGAATCATAAGCTTGTTTACACAATTTAATTTAAATTATTTTCTGTTCAGAGACGCAGGAAAAGCTTTGCTGATCAGTAGCGGCTTATGAAGCTCGCTGCATTGGCCAATAAATAGTTCATGTCTTCTTATGCAGAAACAAATATTATAACCCAAAGTTATAATGGTACAATTTGTAGGCAATTGTTCTTTTAAAATCAGAATAATTTAAATATGCAGCTTCAACTGTTTTGTTTTTTTGACTTTAATCCGTACTGGCAGCTGAAAGTGTGTCAAAGTTCAAAGTTCAGCTACATTACGCAAGATGTTTTTAGCTTTTCTTTCTGCAGATATGAAGAGTAAAGTACAGCTGTACCAGCTCACTGAGTTAATTATTATTATTATTATTATTATTATTATTATTATAGTTTTTCTATCCAAGTTGGTAGATTTAGAGAACACAATCCTTTAAACTTCTGGAAGGCTGTAAAATAAGACAGGATTTAAAAATGATAATAAAATTGCATTTTGAATGGAAGTAAATACTACAGAACAATTGTTCCAGAACCTGGAAAACTTTATTCCAGATAAAACTAAAACATGTTAAATCTAAGCTGCATGATGTCTGAGTAAATAAAAAATGCAACAAATAAAACTGAACATTTGTTCTAATTTTCATTTAGGAAAACAAACGGCAGATGATTTTCCAACATGTCTGTTTTCTCTGCATTATTTTTTATTTTCTCTTTTACTTGCTGCTCAGTGTTTTCCCAGACTGACTTGTCTCCTCTTCCTTCCTTCTGCACATGTAAACAAATCATCACTTCCTGCTCTAACTGTCTCATGTGTTCGTGTGCGACTTGTTCCGTCATCCTCAGCTTTAAATATTTTATGCTGCTTTTGCACTGTAGCATAAAATATTCTTTACAATCTTTACATTTTAAAGAACCATAATTTTATTTCTATAAAATGACCAGAACTGACATGCCTTATTTAAAACCTCTGAAACGTGATCAACTCACTGAGTGGTTGTTTCCAGAGTTATTAGAGGCCGTTTCAGGCATTTAGAGACTGGATGGTTCCTGAAGGAGTTTGTTTCTGTCAGAATGAACGTCGGTGTGGCACACAGTGAGGTGAACCCAAACACCCGCGTGATGAACAGCCGGGGCATCTGGCTGACCTACGCCCTAGGGGTCGGCGTTCTGCACATCGTGCTGCTCAGCATCCCCTTCTTCAGCGTCCCGGTGGTTTGGACGCTCACCAACGTCATACACAACCTGGTGAGCGCCGCCCAAAACAAGATTTTAATCTTTAATGCAAAATGTTTACAATTTTTGTAGTTTTGCTTCATTCCTGCTCTGACTGTGTTGTTCTTTCAGAAAATTATTTTTTTTGTCTCTATACTTCAGTTAACAATTAATCAATGCCTAAATTAGCTGATTACTTCAATAGCCAATTAATCAGATTAATAATTTCAGACCTAAAAAGCAACCTACTATTCACAATAAGTGAATCTGCTGTATAAATAGAAGGGATGTTGTATGAAAAGAGATAAACTACAAATGCCAGCAGGCATGTTAACACTAACTGAGTTAGTTGGTGGTGGCAGTATGATGATCTGGGGTGGCTTTGCTGCTTTATGGATCCTGAAGGAGAATATCATTTTCATGCTGGTTTAGCTGTGTTTGCTCCTGAATTAAAAATGTTTATTTTTTGTTGTTGTTTTTAATTCAGTTCAACTTTGATACAAAAATGATCAGAAATTTTCAGCAGAAAAATGCTTCCTCAGCCAATCCTCCTCATGTTTTGTGTTGCTGTGCAGGGCATGTACGTGTTCATGCACGCGGTGAAAGGAACGCCCTTCGAGACGCCCGACCAAGGAAAAGCCCGGCTTCTGACCCACTGGGAGCAGCTGGACTACGGCGTGCAGTTCACCTCCTCCAGAAAGTTCTTCACCATTTCCCCCATCATCCTGTGAGTACAGCAGGGGCTAGCTGCTAATGTGATGCTAGCAGCAGGTGTAATGGCTCTCATATTTTTGTCTCGTCTTTTCCAGATATTTCCTGGCCAGTTTCTACACAAAGTACGACACGACGCACTTCGTGATCAACACGGCGTCCCTGCTGAGCGTCCTGATCCCCAAGCTGCCCCAGCTGCACGGCGTCCGGATTTTAGGCATAAACAAGTATTAATAACAGGAGAAGCTCCGCCTCCCTGTGTGTGTACTGCCGGTTCGTGTACTAAATCATCCAGTCAGTGTGTCGGGTTAGCGCTAACAGGAACCAGATCATCGGACATGATGTGCATCAGTAACTTATGTATTTAATTGTGTATTCGGGCCTGCATGGACCTGGGCTGGCCCAGGCCGCGGTCGGGTTCTAGGTTGACTTTAATTTGCTTTTCTCCGCCCCGTCGGTCACAATGACGCGTGTTGAGTGTTGAAACCACTCAGATGCTCAGAAGTATTTCTTTTTGTTTACCTTTGGAGGCTGTCGCCCTCCGATTGCCGGTACCGTCTTGGTTTCATTTCATCGAGTAGCAGAACCGCTCTCCATCTGCATGGCTCCTCTAATCGGACCGGAGCGGCTCGTCTCATTTTACAGTGTTTGTGGACCTGTGTCCTGTGTAAAGGTATGATTGATTAGCTGTTTACTGTGGGAAATACTACGTTCACCCAGCTGCTGTCTGGAGACCCGGGCCGCCGGTTCTGATCGGTTCCTCCAGAGCTGGACGTGATTTTTCTTGTTCCTAATCTTTAATAAAATGTTCGTGCCCTCAGCTCCTCGCCTCAGTTTGTGATCAACAACGCCGTTTTAAGGTTTTTATTACATGTTTTGGATCAGAACCAGTTGACTCTTTTTATTCAGTAATTTTTTTACTTTTTAAAAAAGTGATCTTTTTGTCTTTTATCGAATAATCTTGTCTGGGGTTGACCCTTGAACCTGTCCCAGGTTGTTGGGCAGCAGCAGTTGCTGATCTAAGGCCATTGCTGATGTGTTTCCACTCTGGTGTTTTTCTAAAGAGTCATTGATGATAATGTGAATTTATAATCAGAACCTGGCTGCTACTTTCCTATTTAAACCATTTACAGGCAGTGAGGTGTACTTAGTTTTTTTTTTCAGTGAGTATTTGTTCATTCTTGTGTTTTTAAAGTTATATTTAAGATGTTTTAGAACTTCATAAAGTCCAACCAAAATGATAAAAAAGGGTGTACTTACTTTTGGCCATATTTGTATTTGGTCTGTAAACTTGACTCATGTAGCTTTTTATATGATAGATGCCTAAATATTCTGAAATCAAAATGGCGTCCAGACTGGACCAAAAGATTAAAAGTTTATTCAAAAATAAAAACATCTTGTAGAAAATAAAATCCCTTCTTCTAGTTTCAGTATTGAAACGTCCGCATGCTGTGGTCTGTCAGTCACGCCCCCTGGTGGTCAGGTCCTGACACTGCGTCCTCAGTATGCTAACCAAGAAGCTGTGGTTCAGGTGTTTTGCGCCCCCTGCTGGTCAGATCCTCACACTGCGTCCTCAGGACACCCCTGTACACCTGGAAGCGGTGGTTCAGGTCTTTCTGCGTGTGGATCTTGAATCTCGTCCCCAGAGCTCCGTCAGCGGCGGCGGCGCCGTAGAAAACCCGGCCGATGCGCGAGTGCACAAGCGCCATGGCGCACATGACGCAGGGCTCCCTGGTGACGTACAGGTCGTACCTGCTGCAGATGTACGGCACAGCGACCCCCTCTGGTTGGGGGCCTGTAGGGGCGAAGCGGCAGGCGTCGTACGTATCGTGGCGGTAGCAGCCGCCTCCCTGGGTCTGCGCCACCAGGTCGATGCAGACCATGACGGCGTGCTGCAGCGGGTGCTCGCCTCGCCGGTCGTGACCGACGGCGACGACCCGCTGCGTCTCGGGGTCGACCACCGCCGCCCCCACCGCCTCCATCCCCAGCTGCGCCGCAGCTCTGGCGGCGGCCACGGCGGACGCCATGAAGGTGTGCATCAGGGCTCTCTGCTGGGGTCCGAACAGTTCCCCTCGCAGCGCCACCGTCACCTGCTTGTCTTCATGGAAGGTCGTGGGCCAGCGGCGGCTCGCCAGCTCGAACTGCGGCCGGGTCAGCGGGGGTCGCGCTGGGACCTTCACCACAAACGGTTCGCCCAGCCCCTCCCAGCTGCCTGCGGGCAGCAGAGACGGGATGCTGGCGTCCGCCGGGTTCGGCGCGTCGCTCAGCAGGCACAGCAGGACCTCCAGAGGGTGGGGACTGTCCTCGGCCTTGCAGGCCCGGACCCGCTTCACGTGCTGCAGGCCGGTCAGCGGATAGACGCCGTTCAGCTCCCTGACGAGTCGAGACGTCGCCTTCATGTTGACGATGGGCGCGGCAAACGCCTCCACCAGCTCCACGTCTGCTGACTGCTCGTCTGACAGGACGGGGAAGGCCACCCAGGAACCGTCATGGTACTCTGACCCTTTCCACCTCTTGGTCTCAGGTTCCATTGCTGACCTGCCAGGACCAGAGAGAACATGATGGTCAGCAGCTAAACCATCATTTATCCAACACGCTGATGAACTTCTGTTCGCGCCAACCGGACCGGTACCTGGTCCATCCAGAGCCTCTCATTTCATCCATAAAACCTTTGAAGAGTCTTTGGGTGTTTCTCAGCCCAGTTTAGACCTTCAGTTGCTCAGTGGTGGTCAGGTTTCAACCCTCCTAACCTCAAATGTGCCTCCAAGATCTGAACATCTGGTAGTTTGCAACTTAATATGTGTAGCTAATATTTACTAAAGCTCTTTGTGTGAGGGCTGGTACAAGACCTTTATTAGAGGCTGATTGCTATGTTAGCTAGCTAGCTTTGCTAACACAGCTTCCCTTCCTTTTGCTAGCATTGTGAAATCCTTTGTATGCTTTTTTCACAGCCACAGCTCACTTTGACAGCAGAAACAAAAATACATAATTAACCATTCTTTGCTTGGATTTGTATGTTTTACATTGTTAACCAGCAACAAGCAGGTCGATGGAGGATCTTCACCCTGAACCTTCAGCCTCCACCTTCTTCATGGATAAGAAACATTTTATCTGATCAACCTCAACATGATCCGGTTCTAATAAATCTCTCAATGTGCAGAGTTTAGAAAATAATTTATTTATTTTGGTTATTACAAAAGGCCCAGCAAAATAAGACTTAAATCAGTTTTTAAAGTTGTTGCATTTATGACAGCAAAGATGTAACATTTAAATGTTGACATATTTTCAGATGATGCAAATAATTTGTCCCAGAAATTTATCACCATGATTATCAGTGATGAGCAGGCTTCCACTGAGCTAATTCTTCTCAGTTAGCATGTTAGCTTTTTTGCTAACTTTGAAAACATTTAGTGCACTTAACTTCCCCTATATTAATTTTCTGCATAAATTCTGAAGCACCAAGTGCAGGAAATTATATTTATCCTGTTCCCTGAATGCATCACTTTCTGACCACATTTAATTAGCCAAAATCAGCAACAGAGTTAGCGATACTGAACTATAACTGAGTGTTAGCTCCTGCTAAATACTGTGTCAGTATTGCACTTTAGCATTAGCTTCCATTAAACACCATGTTGGAATAAATAGCATCTTAGCATTAGTTTCTGCTAAACAACATGTTGGTATGTTTAGCTGTATTAGCGTCACTAATGTTTATGGTTGGCGCTTTAGGCTTAGAGGAACAAACATTTCAGTTAGCGAAGCCCATCACTGCGTTTCATTAATATTTGAATAGATAATTTACAAAAATCATATAGGAATGTTATTCCTGCAGTAATAATAATAACAATTCAGACCAAAGCATTCATCATGAGTTTGTTTTATCGCCTTCATGCGTCACAGACACATCCAGCTGTGGTTCTGGTTTGGTTCTGATCCGGTCGGGTCATTTCCTTCCCAGAACCATCCTGGTCCTGATCACTTTGGGAACGTGTCTGATGGTGAGCGACACCCTGGTTCCCCTGCTCAGTGTCTCCCCGGGCTGCGCCCCGGTGGCGGACAGGTTGACCACCTGGTCCGTTAGCGGGTCCCGGTCCCGGTTCTGGATGCCGTGCAGCAGCTGACAGTACATGTCGTCCTGAAGGACCAGCAGGCTGCGCGGCCTCAGCAGGAGGGACAGCAGGTAGCGGCTCTGCTGGGTCTGCGGCCCGTCCTGGCTGCAGACGGGCCGGTAGAAGTCCAGCAGGGTGTGCGAGCCCAGGCTGACGGTGCTGACCGTGGGGTGGTACAGCGGGCCGTCCTCGTGGGCCATGATGCCTTCGCCCGGCTTGTACTCGTTCAGCAACACGTGGTTGGCCGCTTTCCCGCCGAACACTCCGAGAGACGAGACTTTCTCACAGCAGCTCTGGAGCCAGGCGGGAAGCGTCTCAGCCAGCATGCCTTTGGGGTGCGGCAGGCCGCCCCAGTTCTGGAGCCGGCGGCCGGACAGCTGGGTC
Organism: Brachyrhaphis terrabensis; assembly: GCA_903067065.1. Lineage (NCBI taxonomy): Eukaryota > Metazoa > Chordata > Actinopteri > Cyprinodontiformes > Poeciliidae > Brachyrhaphis > Brachyrhaphis terrabensis. The sequence goes on along the minus strand of CAEGAG010303403.1, from coordinate 3,669 downwards.
CATTTGCTTTTGGGGGACTTGTACACCTGCTGCAGGAGGAAGGACTCCTCTTCCTCTGATATGAAATCTGGGATGTAAAACGCAGTTTGTGGAGCTTCATTGACAACAAACTGCTTCAAATCTTCCACAACACAAGATGGCCGCTCCATGTCTCCTTAAGAGAAGTTCACATGAAATCCTAATTAAAACATGTTCAGAACGAGTGGGACCAAAATATTAAAGTAATGAACTGACTGGTAATGCAAAGCGCCATTAGAGACGAGTCGGCCAAAGTGTTGGGTTTTAACATGTTGGGTTTTCAGGTTAAACATGAAAGTTTTCATTCACTCTTCACTCAAACCAAATCATGTCTTCATAATCCAACATGTGTAGGTTGTTGTCTTCAAACAAATCTTCCTTTTCGTCTCATTTTCATTTCAGTTTCTCTCGACAAGCGACCAAAACAACTGATGACATCATGATGGATCGTCAAGGAACAACAACAACCCATACACTGAGCTGGACCTTCGGGGTCCAGCTGTACTAAATACCACAGTACTGACCTTCATGCCCTGTTCAGTAACTTTAATGACCCTATGAGGGATTTTAATAACCTTTTTAATAACTCTGTTGGTGAACCTCTGAAGGGAAAGCAGGAATGGTGTGCTATGGGGCGCTTTCTAAGATCAATAAGACTGATGGGTTCTGAACCCCACCAATCGGTGCCTCATAGCTCAGTGGAAATGAGGCGTTGGTGACCTTAGCGGCCCTGCTGGTGTTACTGTTCTGGCCTCAACTCCTAATAATGTTAATTCTGTTCAGGACCTAAAGAAACCATTTAGATGAGACATTAGTCTTCAGGAGATGACAGAAGTATTTAAGATTGTTATGTTGTTTGAACCAACATATCAGAAGGTCTTTTATATAAAGTTTAACCTTTGACCCTTCCTATCACTTCTACAAAATGCAATAAAAATAAATCACTTCTACAAAATGCAATAAAAATAAAGAAATTAGTAGCTAGTTAACTCGCACATTGGTCACTTTCTTTAGATTTTTTTAATCACGCTTTTGGAAACATTTACGTCAGACGTCACTGAATCTTACGCAGAGTGAGTTGTTTTTACATTTCACTGATTTCAGGGTTTAAATTCAAGTTTTGTAAATATAATCCTGATATGCTCATAAATCCTCAGAGAAATATTTTAAAAGACCTGACGACTTTTATAAATGTAACACATATTTTCCAAACAGAAACGAATCGTTTTTGACCGGTAGTAGTATTAATACAACATCCACATTCATGTTAGATTAATATTTATACATTTAAAACCACGAATAAAGAGAAAAGTTGGACTAACCTGCACAGTTCTCGATAAAAATACAGTTTATATCCAAAGAGCCGAACTGCTGCTCTCCATTTGTGTGCAACCACATAAAGTGTCCGGCGGGAAACGCTGGTGGATCCATTTCCGACAGGGCCACTCCGCATTTTCTCGCGTTGTTTTAACAGTTCGATGGCGAAGCGGTAGGATTCTAAACTTTTCCAGCTCACAGAGGGAGCATGGCGTTTCCAACCATGTTCCGGTCGAAGGTTAGAATCCTGCAGAGGTTGCTGCGGTGCAAACACACGGCAGGAAGCGAGGCTTTCCGCTCCAGGCTGGTTTTAGGCATCGAGACGAGCTGCGATGAGACTGGAGCTGCTGTGATGGACGAAACTGGAGTCATACTGGGAGAATCTCTGCATTCCCAGAAGGAGGTTCATCTGAGGTGAGGGTCAGATACCAGAGGTTCTGTTTCAATGTTCAGTTCGTTCATGTTTAGATTCTTATGATGTAAAACAATCTGGTCCTAAAAGTTACGCATGAGTCAGTCTGGTGACTTCAGAGAGGCAGCTGGAGAGGGTCAAAGGTCATCTCCAAACCCCCTGAAGTCCTCCATTCTCTGCCTCTCATAACTCATTCTAAGGCAGAGCTGGGCCAAAAAGTAATATTACAAAAATAAAACCACAAAGTATTCTTTAAATGAATCTGCTCAATAAAAATCTAAATGTGCAACATTTTAATTAGACAAATAATGCAGTAACTTTTTGTCTTTGTAAGAAAATAATGTGTAAATTATTTAGTAGCATTTTTATTAGAATAAGTCTGTAAATTCTTAAGGATTAAGTTTATTTCCAGGATTTGAGTCGCTCTTTGTTTAAAAATAATAATAATAAACCTTTGCTGTATTTAGTAGAGTTAAATTAATAAAAGCATATTTCAGAATGTTTTTGATATTTTGGTTATTAAAAGACAAATACTTTGTGTTTCCACTAGAAGATTTTAATTTGTTACTTTATATTTTTGCTGGTTAATAAAAGTAAAAAGTCTCAAAATTTATATCAGCAAAATATTCAGTCCCCGATTCTCAAATGGCTCCCTGACCAACTTTGGTCAAATCGTCATTCGAGACTGTTTCTGTGTTTATTCACATTGTTTGAATATTCAACTAAATATATAATGTTTATATATTCGTACTTAGTTTTTCTCCAGTTTACATTATTTACTGTTATCTCAAACTTTTAGTTTTCTCAGTTACTTTTTCTCTCCAGAAGCTCCACCTGGTTGGACGCTCTGATTGGCTGAGATAGAAACTTTTTAAAATAATTTGAATAATAAATGTAACTTAATGCTCTGATTGAGGATCGATAGATTGAATCGAAATGATTTTTCTGGGTGTAAAGTGACTTGAAATTATATTTGTTGTTAATGGGTGCTTTAGAAATAAACTGATTAAATCTACAACAAAATTATTGAAAAACAAAAGAATCCATGTGCTGCAGTGGCCTAGTCAAAGTGCAGCTCTGAGCAGAGACAGTGGACCATGAGTTTGGTTCCTCCCTGCAGGACTGGCGGCATCATCCCGACCGTAGCTCAGGCTCTGCACAGAGGAAACATCGAGCGAGTGGTGCAGGAGGCTCTGGACCGGAGCGGCGTGGCGCCGGCCCAGCTGGCCGCCGTGGCCGCCACCGTGAAGCCCGGCCTGGCTCTGAGTCTGGCCGTGGGCCTGAGCTTCAGCCGGAACTTCGTGAGGCGCCACAACAAACCGTTCATCCCCGTCCACCACATGGAGGCCCACGCCCTGACCGTCAGGATGCTGCAGCCTCTCCACTTCCCCTTCCTGGTGCTGCTGGTGTCCGGAGGCCACGCCCTGCTGGCCGTGGCGCGGGGCGTCGACGACTTCCTGCTGCTGGGCCGAACGCTGGACGAAGCTCCAGGAGACACGCTGGACAAGGTGCAGATGGCAGTTACCTGGAAAGTAACTTACCGTAATTTCCGGACTATGGAGCGCATCTGATTATAAACCGCACCCGCATATTTTAGAGGAAAAACCATTTTGTACATACATAAGCCGCACCTGTGTATAAGCCGCACGTTCCTGCTACACACAGACGGTACACAGAAAGAGTTTTCAAAGTTTTAATAATATACCTTAGCTTTTCTTTCCAAACAGAGCCTGTGACGCGGCAGTAACACAGCAGCAATGGGCTCTTTGCATGTAAGGCTCTGACAACAACCGCACGCTTTCAGTAGAAAAGACAAAGTCGTATTTCAGACGCAAATAAAACAACACTATGCACTTTGTTGTCTTCCTAATATAATGGGATTTTAAGTTTTCATGGATTTCCAAACGATCCTGAATTAAGAA
>CAEGAG010303361.1:0-13657 GCA_903067065.1 Brachyrhaphis terrabensis | reverse complement strand
AAAAAAACACATCACTGGGGTTCCATATTACTTTCCTTTTTAAAGTCTGTCTCATCTGCAAATATCAACTACTGCACTGCTCAACAACATGCAAGTGGCTAAAGTTGGTATTACTCCATCAGTTTATGAGGAAAAGATCTCAGAAACAAAGATACAGACAGGTTTAATAAAGCAAACTTCACAAGAAAAACAAAGCAGTTTATGGATAAAGTCTGCAGCATATTCACTGCAATAGGACCATAAATAAATATTAAAGTTTTTGTTTTTATTTCTGTGAAGCACACTTTATAATTCTCTCTGAGCCTTAGAAGCTGTGCTCCATAGGAATAAAATAATAATAATTATAATTTAATCAGACTTCTTGCTGCCCATGTCACTTTAAATTGGGGCCTACAATTCCTTCTAAGTAGATATAATTAATTTCTGGTAAATGCCTGCTTAGCTTGTTATTAGTTAATAGAGGGGGATCCTGCATTTAAACAACAAAATGTATGTAACACACAAAGTAAAATAAATTGGCACCAATTTTGACACTTTATATTTAGAGGGACAGCATTTCCCCGCAAACAAGTGCTACTTTTTCCTTGAGCAACACATGTGCTGTTGCCCTTGGTATGAATATTTAATGTATTGTTGACAAATTGCTTGAAACTCCTTTGGTACAGTCGTAAACCACAGAGGAAAAAGAGGTCGAGAGGTTAACGGAGACAGACCAATGGACTGCCAGTCAACCTGAGATGAAGGCAGCTGAAAACATTTATTAAAGCTGGTTTGTAAAATTAGATTTAGGTAAAGTGTTGCCATAGACAACTGCACATCCTGACATAGATCCGTTTTATATCTAAATATTGTTGCATTACGTATACATTTTACACTCTAAATATATAAACATTTATTTAAAATGTAGTTTTATGCTTAAAAAATTGTTTTTGGTTTTATTATTGCTTGACCACTTTTTTTCCCCTTAAAATTTAAATTTAAATTTAAAATCAATAAAATACTACCTCTTAGTTTTGTATTATTTCATGACGTGTTTACCATCTGACCAGTGCATACTGGTCAAACTTGCTACCAGTTGTTGGCCTCATTGTATGGAACATCTCATTCATTTTATTTTGCTTCTCCAGTTGAATGTAATAACAAATAGACGTGTTTCATGTTTATATTTCTTTTCTCATGCAACTCTTGTCTTTACTAAATTGCTGTGCAAATTTGTGTATATATTACTATTTGTTTAATCATTTGGTGTCTAAAATATCAGGGAACGCTTTGTCTTTCACCATATTTTCTGATTTCTCAGAAAGCACACCAGAAAAGTAAAGGCTGAAATCCTACATTTTGATGATCTATACCCTAATCTATGTTTAAAAATCCTTTGTCCTCAGAAGTTTAATGTATTGTGATTTCCTATGAAGATTACATTCCCTTGTCATATCTCAATTTCTTACTCTAAAGCAGCACACTAACAGAAATAATAGAGGACAATAAATTAAGTACACTTAATAACCGAACTAACTACTTAGTAGGGTTGGTGTCAAGAGACTCCCTAGATCAGTAATAACCCGCTGTTCTTAGTGAGGCTGGAAAGATACGGCAATTCAATGAAGATACACTCAGAGCTGATTGCAAGTCATTACAACCACCACAGGGAGAGCCCAAAGGAAGGAGCTTAATGGCTGAGGGAGAAGAACAGTCTGAACCCCCCCTACTCACACACACCTACAAACACACCCCCACACACGCACGGTGAGTCTGACACTCTTCCACAGAAGATACAGTATCTGTGTCCTTCCACGCTCTCTCCAGTCCACATCCTAACAGACAGTCAGAAGCAGCGGTGCGCTAACATCCCACATATGCATGTTCCATGATTTCGTTTTATGATTATGCCATCACGGCAGAGCTTGTTTAAGACCCCATTAGAATCAAAGGGGCGACAATCTTCATAATCAAGCTTAATTTATTAAAACATCAGCTGGCACCATTAACATTAACAGGGTGAGGCAGGGAGGCTGCAATAAAAGAGGAGAGACTGTTTCATAGAGATCGCTCAGCCAAATGCAAACATCAAAACGGCTAAGCAGCATTTTACCATTTCTCTGTAACAACAAAGGTTACATCTTCCTCTGAGGCTGGCAACATTTTTTTTTCTAAATTCAGATGTATCACACTGCTGTGGAAAAAGTGCTTGCCGGTTTACAGGTCAGGTGTTTTTTGACAAATATTACCCGAGTTGACACAATCTACAGTTTTCCATTGCCTCCTATTTTGATTTAGTTAAGGGGATATTAATTTGAATAAACATTTTATAATCTACTTTCATAACAAGACCTTTCAGTTTTGGAATTAATGTAAACTTTTTGTATCACTTTTGGCCTAAGGCATACTCTTTAGTTTAAGTTGGATTAAAGCTTTTAAAATGCTTTTTTTTTTTTTTTTGAAAGGGTATTTACCAGTACACAAATACCACCTTGGTGGACACTGCTAACCTTAGCTGTCCCTCAAAATCAACTCATTTGTAATGGTGTTTTATTCTTCTCTGTAATTCTGCAACCAATATTTTCTGTTTAGTCTAAAAACAAAAACAAAACAATCAAAAACATAGGCATTGTTTAATGTCTGTAGATGGGGTGGCTTTTGATATATATTTTTTTAGCTTTCTTCGTGTTGCTAGACTCTCTTTAAGTGGTTACTTGATTTTATTATATAATTTAGGCAAAGTAATGACTAATGAATTTTATATAAATGACGTGGTCAATATAATAGATATAATAATGAGGAGTGTTTTTATTTTTGCATACTTTAAAACAGCAAATGTTTAAATACTCTGATATTAACATCTGTTTAAAGGGCAGAAATTTGGTCACAAAAACTCAGTTAAACCTTATGTCTCACTTTGTACTCACAGCCAGGCAGCTTTAACACTCTTCCTACAAAGTAAAGCTCCTTATGTGTATTGATGTACACCATTGACAAGTCAATTCAATTTACCTTAGGAAAATGGCTAGTGTTTTTATTAGGCTAATTAGCCAGTGCCCTGTGGGAGCTGTGGGATGAGCAAGATAAGAGATGAAAGCTTAGCTCTCCTGTAATGTCTATCAGGCTGAATACACTCAGAGTATTGCAGTTTCTTCAAGAGAAATTATTCATGTACTCAAACCATAAATAGTACAAACGTAAACTGTTTTTATATTAACAGTTGTATAGATTAATACAATAATAATAAGTCAAAATGTGAAAACTGTTTATTATCAGCTTGAATTTTGTGTCACTTTAGAGGCTTCTTAGTACAACTTTTACCAACAATTTGATGTTTTCAAAATTTACAACAGATTTAAAAGCCTCAACAATTTCAGGGATTAAAGCCAAGTGTTTTGTCATGCCAGTCAAGCAGCTGCAGAGTTGGTCAAAGTGCTACTATTGCAGCAATGAGACAATGTGAGTGGGTCTGAATCTGATTAATTTGAAATAAAGTTAAAAACTCTGCACGTTTTTCACATTTGTATCTTTTATGAATGCCGTAGTTTGCTGAGAGGTTGCAAAGGATTCCAAACAGTCCTGTTGCACAGAGGTACCATTCAGGAGAATGATGCAAACAGCTTTGGAGGTTTTTCTGGGCATTTGGGGTTTTAAGTATACCTGACTGAGAAGAATGAAAAGGTTTCCTTCTTGACAAGAAGAAAACTATTTGTTGTTATAAAGTTTATTATTTTGTATTATGTTACAAGTCTTTAACAGTACACTAACGGTTTAAAGTAAAAAACCTTTACCTGTATGAGACTACTGTATTAAAATCCACTTCTTGTTATGTGTTCTATGAGTTGGAAAAAACCCCCCACAAATGTTTGATTTATTTTTTATTTTATTTTTTTTACCACAAATGGAAGTTTGACATATGCAGATTTTTAGCCTTTATTTTAGAGTGGAAACACTTTATTAGCACAAACTCCCTATTTGCACTTAACAGTCCTTGCCAGAGCTTTCTACCAAGATGTGATGACTGCTATGACTTCCTCTCAAAGTCTTAAGTCACAAATTCCTTTGTTAAATCGAACAGTAAGTAGTGTTTAGAGAATTGTGAGAAGAAGCCTGAGCTCACCAGAGTTGGCACACCTCTGGCGTATATTTTTTTTATTATTTCCCATTCTTGCATCTGTCAGCAAAAAACACACAAAAACAATGACATGCTTTTGATTCAATATGGACTTCCACGGCAAACACACAAGAAACACTCCAGCTGTCAGACTCATGCAGACTTGAACTGAAAGTGGCACCTGTGACATACATATGCACAAACATCAAGTCTGAAAAAAATAGCATCCAGGCTTATTAGTGTACAGGCTCGAAAGAAAACCTCCCATCTGACATGCACAGTGTACACATACACCAATATGTCCCCTGCTGAGCTGCACAGACAGAGACCCAGAGGTGGGAACTGCGGACGGGCGGCGAGGAGCTCCCTTGCCGAAAGCCTTATTGATTGGGATAAAGGTCTTTTGATGAGGCAGATTGCTCATCAGGCTGGAACGACATGCTTCTCAGATGTGACGCCTTTTCAGACCAGCCCAGGGGCCCATCGACCAAGGCATAGCCATCGTATCTGAGTATGTTAGTGCGTCTGTCTGCCTGTCCTCTTGTGCACGCTTAGGAGTAGCAAACATTGATTTGAGAAAGGCCCATCTGGGTCAATCTGGCCCCACCCTGACATGTCCTCTGCTGGAGGTAAGGACATGACTGGTGATTGTTGCTGAACTTCATGCTCCAGTCATGATGCACTTCAGATAACATGTCAAACTGCAGTTGATGAAGCATACTAAAAGATACTTTATTAAATTCTGGAAAAAAAGCATGGATCAAATAAATATAAAATACCTACATTGAAGTTTTTCATTGTAAATAAAGAGAAACGGTGCCTTAATCAATATACACTTATATAGTATGTGACATGGGAAAGTCCAAGGTGGACAGTTTTATATACAGGTCTAACCCGAGAGACCTTTACTGAATCTCCAGTCATTTGTTACCTTTCAAACATGCTCTTAATGTCTTGTATTGTCTTTGCCAAACTACTTGAAGACAAAGAGCCTAAATGTTGTTCTAAATACAGTAACACAAATTCAAGTCAGCCAATCACATGACAATAACTCAGGCCATGTAAATGTGCTGAAGATGTCTTGCTGCATTTAAAACATCAGAATGAGAAGATAGGGGATTTTTGAGATTTTGATTTTGTCATGGTTTTAGGAGCTGATATCTAAGTTTTTCAGAAACTGCTGATCTGCTGGGATTTTCAAGCATCTCTCGTTGTTGTCAACAAAAGTCTTGACAACTTTTGTTGATGTCAAGACTTTTGACATCAACAAAAGTCTTGTTGATGTCAGAGGTCAAAGAAGAATGGGAAGATTGGTTTGACAGGACAGTTAGCTAATCACATAACTGCGACATTCATATGGTAGGGTCAGAAAAACAATATAAAAGCAGGGATCCATCCTGCCTTGCATCCAGAGTTCAGGCTGCAAGTGGTGTAATGATGTAGCAAATATTGTCTCAGCACACTTTGGGACCCTTAGTACAGAGTGAATATTGCTTAAATGCTTAAAGTACTGTTGCTGTATCCGATGGATACTTCTAGAAGAGTAATGCACCATAAGACAAAGATTTAAACTTTCACAAATTGGTTTCTCGAAGATGACAGTGACTTCAGTAATTCTTCCCACAGTATTTGCTCAAAGTACTTTGCCATATTTATAAATGTTCTGAGCTCAGGTGACTTTTACAGTACTTTGAAATAAAGAACAAAAATAAGTTAGTTCCTTGACAGCCTTGTAATTTATAAAAAAAAACAAAAACAAACAAAAAAAAGTCTCCCCCACTTCATGTTCAGATTTTCAGAGGCCAGCCAGTTGCTCAAGGGAAGGCAGAAGGGGAAACACATTGGCTGAGACTACTTGGATACCCAGGCTCTTAATAATTGATATGAATTGATTTTAACCCACTTCTGACCTGAGACTGGATGGACATGCAGTGCTGTCCATGCATGAAAACGTGTCCATGTGTCTGCATGTGTGTGTATTGCATTCACAAACTTATGAAGCAATGCTTTTATTTTAGGTGCCTAAAAAAGATGAACGTGTGGTTTTGTGTCTGCACAGCACACGCATGGCAGAAAAAAAAAGAGGGCAGTGCGGTGATCTTTAAAAGCTCCTGACGTGCTCCTAGAATGAAATATTTAAGCAGACGAAGGCTTGACCTCCCCATGCTCGCCAAGCATGGTTCCTATTGATTTCTGACGAAACAACTGGGACACCATTACAACAAAATGCACTATGGCTGACCACACATGCCCTCTGACACTTTCACCAGCTGGAACCACATAACTGTTTCTGTCCTCTGAGCCTGTTTATGCTTCTGTATGCATATCTGCTGCAAATATCCATATGTAAAAGTTTGCACTCCAAATATGCTTTCTATATTTTGGTAACTGACCAGTCAAACATGGAAGAAACTTAAACCAAAAAAGTCACATACCTGATTAGAACCAGATCAGGAACCAGCAGGACCATGGAGACACACGCAACATGTCGATGCCCTTCAGCCTGAGACAAAGCAAGTTTTAGAGCCAATTGGTTAAAACTATTACTTTTATATATTAAAAAATAAAAAGGAAAAAGTGAAACTCAAACATTTATTACAAAGAGTGATATTTTCAAGTTTTTATTTTGATGATTATGACTTATAGCTGATAAAAGCCCTAAATGTTTCTTGCAACATTGAATGTTATAAATAACTATTAAATGAAAACAAAATTTTTAACAAAGAAGTGTCTTCTTAAATGTATGTTCATGTACTGCATAGTGAATGCACTCGATACTTAGTTGGCACTTATTTTGGATAGATTACTGCATCAGTGAAGCGAGCCGTGGAGGTGATCAGCCTGTGGCCCTGGTGAGGTGTTAAAGAAGCCGAGGTTGCTTTAACAGAGACCGATGACATGGCATAATGTTTCTGTATTAAAATTCTTTATTATTTATGATTGGTTTTATGTTTTAATTTCAATCTATGTTACATATGTGTTTCACTTGTTTATTTAAACATAACTACATAAAATTTGACCAATAATCTAATTTCTTCAGATACAACATTGCTTCCACCTGTTTAACAGCTTGTTATTCAATCACTTTAATGTTGTCAAGTTTTTCCTTTGTTTGTCAAGTATCAGATTTTTTTATTCTGCCGACTGCTTTCAGAAAAAAAAAAGAAATACAATGAAGAAAACACTGGATAAACTTTAAAATGCCTGACCTTTCCTTAAGCACTTTAAATATGTCATTCCCCAAGATTTGAATGTTTTTATTGTGTTACAGGTGAGGCGCTGTCAGTGACAGAAAATTTCTTCTCAGCAGGGAATCCATCTTGAAAGGTTCCAAATTACTGTAAATGTATGACAGCATGCTTTTTGTAAACTCATTCATGTGTGTGAGTATATAAACAAGTGAATAAATAAATACATTGTGATAAAAAAAAAAAAAAGAAATCCTCCAGTTGATAGAACTGACAATATGTTCTTAAACTGTTTCCTGTGACAATAATTTGTTTAAAAGGACAGAAAGTTAACAAAAATAATGCCAATATGTTTTTTTTTTATCAAATAAAACAAGTTCAGTTCAGGTATTTTGGGTTCATAGCAGAAACTGCCCCTTTTCTGAGAAAACAAGTAAAAATATCAAATTAAGTACATTCGGTTCTGACCATTAAAACATGCAGATATGTTTTTATATTAACGAAATTTGCCATGGTACAAACTTTTAAACAAGTTAGAATCCTTTCGTAAGCCAAAGTCTTCGTTGATCCCTTGATCCTGATGATAGTTCTTTTCAAATATCAGTCAATACTCAGTAAAAATATCTTTGAAAGTACAAGAATGAAACCCACTGCATTATGTAAAAAGCATAGTCAGTTACTATTTTTCTAATATTGGCAAAGGCATGACTGTAGTCATGCCAACTGTGTAGTGATCTCAGCTGCACCCAGAAGTGCATCTGTAAGCAGATCACATTTAGGCCATAATCTGTGCCCTGTACAAAAGGTTAATCACACTTTGAATCGGAGGGATATTTGATGCACCGCAGGATAGAGTGTTCTCTCCTTTTTTCTCACTATTACAGTGACACAAATAACAATTCCATTTTAATCCAATTCCTTCTCACATCGCTTCCCTGTCCTGCATTCAGACTTAAAATCCTCTATGAAGGAATTACAACTTTAGATTTGTACGTTGGGTTGGTGCCAATTCAACATTTGCATCCTATACTAGTTAGAACTGATTAAATTGGATTACATGCTGGATATACTTTCCTGCTAACTGTTAAGTGAACTTTGAGACCCCAAAGGCTTGGGAAGGAAGGTTTAAAATAATGCTTTTAATAAATATTAGTCATCTCCAGGTAGAAAAACTCATGGCTAGCCACCCAGCATTGAGTTTGGTTGGCTCATATTTAACAATTCACACCTGTAGAACAGTCCACAATCACTCTAACTGTTAAAAGGAAAGTAGAAGGTGATGACTGGGTCTATTTTGCCCAGGTGCTTATCAATAATGCAACTTTTATTCATTTTACGGTTGGATCTGCAAAAATCTGACTATATGAAATGTAGAATTAGATGAATGGACAGAAGAATCAATAACAATTTTAGACAAATGGATAGATAATAGAATCCTTATTCTATTCCATTTTAGTTTAGTCTTGAAGAGCACATGCACAATTAAAATGTCATCAGTTTGCACACAGGTCCATTATTTGTAGCTGGTGTACACAAGATTTAAAACCTGCACATCACTAGTCCCTGAGAACTAAAGTTCTGCTCCACCCTACTCCTACAACAAGATCAACCTTTAGACTCCCCTTGCTAAACCTCACAATTCCCATCATTCAAAGAACATCATGTTTACTCTTTCATAAACAGTTTCTCTTGTGATCTGCCTGCTTTCATTTCTACCTGGTCAGTCTTGTTCAGAGGGGGTTGATGCTTATATTCAACTGTCAGTGGACAAGAGGCCACTGACAGTTATTTCATGCACAGAAACATGTGTTCATGTTTCTGTGCATGAACACAGAAACACACAGGACAGACAAAGTTACACTTAACATTGACTTAAACTTAACAGAGCAGCACTAGTACTTGGAAAAACCTATGGATGCATCAGGAGAACAATGAAACTCAACAAACCATTTTGGTGTTAGCCTAAAGCATTTTTAAAAGGAAGAAGTTGAAGCTTTATAATTAGATAACTGTAACAGAAACACATGCAAAGGCATATTCTCTAAATGGTGTACTGGCAAGGCTTAACATTGATTTTTTTATGTTGATTCCCTGCCAAACAAAGTTTTGTCCTTCTTTCACTTCCTAGCATCAGCTCCTGATTCCAGGCCCCTTCTCCATCTGTAACACCCTGGGCCTCCTACAGCTCACGTTCCCCGGACTAATCTCCACCCGCTCAATGTTGTTCAATTAGATTCCAGTTGACATTCATTGGAAGTAGGCACTCCTCCTTGTAATTCAGCCCTCTTTATAGCCAATCTATTTTTTAATAAAGGTTCAGAGGAAAACATTAAAGTATTGATCTTTATTTATCGACCCCGGCCCAAAGCATAGTTAAAGCTGACACAAATCAATCAAAATAAATTTAAAATGATGATAGCACATATGAGGAGCCTGGCCGCCTGTTTCGGGGAGTAATTAGGGGGCTTGGCAGAGGGGAACCTAAGGCAATAAGAGTAACAGTAACAGACACACAGAAGCGCTCCCAGCAGCAGAACGAGTTGCAGAACTGTTTAGCAGAGCGCAGATTAGAAATTTGTTTTGCATTAAATGAGACGACTAAGAGGCAAGGTTAATGAAAGGGCACAGCACTTTGGGGCCGTGGTAATCCACTGAAACCCTCTCTTCATGACTCTAATGCCCAGTCCACTCACATACACACACACACACACACACAGAGAGGGAGAGAGAACGCCATGAGGCTGCCTCTGGAACATCCTCGGCTTAGCAAAAACAATGGGTATTAATTTAAAAAAGTGAGTGAGAAAAAAGCTGGCGGAAAAAGCTGGTTGATTACCAAGCGTGAGATAGGGAGTCCACCAGCTCCCAGTGCATTAAATAAATTTAATCTGCCTGGTGATGTCCACTCATTGAAGAGGTCAGAAAATGAAGAGGGCAGAAAATGCTCATTCTCAGTGCACATATGGGACCTAACTTCATACAACAATGCATTCGAGGACACCTGGCACCTTGTTTGACTTTTATTGAAGACCAATTCATTCAAACACTGCAAGCACAGGAATGGTGAGGATGCAGCATTTCAGATATAACCCCTACATAAAGAAAATAGGTTTGCAGCTGTTTTTGTAAATGTGTCTTTAGCATTTAAACATATACATAGACAAATTTTGCTCTTTGTTTACAGCTCCATATATGTGCACATACAAGCAATTCTTAAGGCTAACCGCACCTGTATCAAGATAATCTCTGCTTTCTTTACCCAAATTCTACCACAGTTTGCACAGATATTTTCTGACACTTGGCTCATCACATTCCGCTGCTCAGAGCCCGTTGTCAATTTTCAGTGTGCAGATTAGTCCAAAAGAGCTACTTGTGACAGTTAAGTGTAATAAATGTTTTCAAATGCATCTTCCTGGAGTTTAGGGAAAAATAAAGAAGACTGTTGTTAAACTTAGTGTCTAAAACACATATTCAACACTGGATTCATATGTTTAATGTCAGCAGTCAACAGAAGGAAGGAAGCATGGATAGATATATGATGGACAGATGATGGCTGGAATCAGTTCCCAACAAAATATAAGTAACAGAGCATCTCTCTGTGCTCATAAACCTAATGGTAAAGATATACCTGTACAACAATGAAAACAACGTATTTTTTTCAAAAACAACAAGAAGCACCTCACAAGCAGTTTTCATTACAGTATATATTTTTTAAACTAAAGATTAATTTAGTCATTTAAATTGCAGCAAACTGCTGCACTACTAAATTTTGCTACTGGACCTTAGCTGATGCATTGGTAGCTATATACGGCCATATATGCCAATTTATTCATCATTCATTGGTCAAATAAAAGACCATTTTGTTTTACATTAAAACAGTAAAATCCAATGATTGTGAGAACAATTCACACAAACTGCTGACTTTGGATTCTTGTCTGGGCTGTCAGGATCCAAAAATCCAACAGAAATTTAAACATGTACAGAATTTCTTGCTTCCTTAAAGCCCTCACCACTTAAATTGCCTGTTATGCACTGAACATATATAACCTACAGCCCCAACACCTGAACTCAATTCATCTTGCCACTTTTAGTTCCGATCCTCTTTTGTCCAGAAAATTTCTCCATTTGCTTAGCCAAAGATCCGCGGTCGAGTGAACCATTTCAGCTCGGTTGAGATATTAATGAGTTTACAAGGACCTTCCCGATCTAATTATGTCGAGCAACTGCTGCCTCTTACTGGGCCACGGCTCCCCGGGGAGAACACAAATCTACCAGGCAAGCAAAACTTGCCTACTTTTGACAAAACACTCGACAAGCGAGGATGCAAATAATGTTGAGCATTCTTCATAAACACCACTGGAACGTCAGAGGCGAGATTAATATCACCGCCTACCGATGCCACCCCAAATTTAACCTGAAAAATACCCAACTTTGGCTTTAAGACAAGGGCTATTAGTGAAGGGAGGGTTGCTGAAGCTCAGGGAGGAAGCTAAGCACCCTTGAGAGGAGACGGTGAAAAAGAAGAGAGAGAAGTGTTGTAAACAGCGTGAATGTGATTGGATGTGACCTTTGTGCTGGCTGAACTATTTAACATGTTCGTGAAAGTTTCTCCACCTTGCTGACATTTGAACAATGCTGATGTCAGTGGAGTCTAAAAACACTGAAGGAGACAATCTTACAATCAGCATAAATTAACATAAAAGACCAAGCTTTTCCTTCTTGATGTTTGATAGAGATAAAGGCTCATTAACCTGGCCTTTTTAAAAAAGACTGGCAATTCCATATTCAAATGGAATTAAACTATAGAAGATTAATTATTCATTTTCTATCTAAGTTTTAATATATTTGCTTACAATATTCCATTTGTTTAAAGCATGAAACATCAAGTTTTTCAAAGAAGATTGGATATACAATGGTCTAACAAACGTTTGCACTTACTGGTTAAAAATCCAGATTTCATCATTTCAAAATGCATTTCACAACTTCACATCCTCAAACTAATGTTTTGTCAAAGTAACTTTTGTTTAGCATTTGCTTTTCCTAAAAGGTGCAAAAAGTTGTCTAAATCTCTCTGACAGCCCTCTTTTTTTTCTTGCTGGCCATTCAAAATCTGACTGAGATGCAGAAAAATCAAATCTTTAGCACATTCATACCTTGCAGTAAAACTATTCTGATATGAAACAAATTAACCAGGCCATGATACTTCCATCACTATGTTTCTCTGGTCTTTTGTGATTGTAATTTGTGTTCAACAAACAATATTATCTCCAAGAAGTCTGGCTTCATCAGACCATAACACACTCTCTTACAGAGTTTATGGAGATTTCTGATGTTTTAGGTTGAACACAAGCAGAACTAACAAGACATTCCAGCAATTTCTTCTGCTTTGCTGTTGGTTTCTCAGGCTTCCTGAGCAGTTCTTATTTTTGTCTTGTCATCAGATTTAGAGAAAGCTCCAGTTTGTGACTGTTGTTTCATATGATTATTTTCACTTTGGCGTGATATAAAGTATGTAGTGTTATTAAAGACTGAATGATGAATTTGAATCAGATGATGCTTGGAAAAAGCATAAGCTTAAAGATGAGCGCAATATTGTGACCAAGATATTAATGCTTTAGTGCTTACAAATTTTCCCTTTAACAGATTGATTTTTTGTTTATTGCAAAAGATATGTGTCATTTTAAGGATGGAAAAAGTTATTCATTACACTCATTATTTTACCGTCTTAGCTTAGGAGAGGTGTGTACACCTCTAATTCTTACAAAAAAAAAAAAAAGAAAATGTATATATTAATTCTGAATTCAAAGCTTGGTGTTCTGTATTGTACACTACTGTCATCCATAAACTACTAAATCCTATTTGTGATTCATTTTGCTGCTCTTGACACTCTCCACACGAGAGCATCTTTCATCATTCTGACTCAGTCCCACTTTTATCCTCCTCCTGCCTTCTAGTTCTAGAAACCCAAATTTATAGAGTTCTATATTTATTCCTAACTGAAGACAGTCTGAAGCAAATGCATTCATATGTTGTCTACATTTACCAACTATAGTTAAAAAAAATGCCCTTACATTAACTAGTAAGGCTAGCCAAATATAAAAATGTTGTATTTTTGCCCTTTTTTCAGATGCAGCACCATCAGAATGTGAGCTTGGAAATTCAAATGCACTGCATATGTTTATTACAAATGTGGCACCTTATTTGATCTACTAGTTATTTGATAACTAGCAGGTCCCCAGAACCAGAACCAAACAAGGAGAAGCAGTATTCAGCATCTATGCACCAGAAATTTGGAACAAACTTCCAGAAAACTGTAAAACAGCTGAAACACTGAATTCCTTTAAATCTCGACTAAAAACCCACCTGTTTAGAGTTG
>CAEGAG010303328.1:0-44388 GCA_903067065.1 Brachyrhaphis terrabensis | reverse complement strand
AAAAAAAATGCATAAATAAGCTGCATCTTTGTATAAGCCGCAGGGTTGAAAGCGTGTGACAAAAGTCGCGGCTTATAGTCCGGAAATTACGGTAATATAAATTCTGCTTGTTGAACAGGTTTCAATGCTGCTTTATGTGTCCCACAAGTACCTTTTTCAGACAAAAAACAATCAATGTAAAAAATGCTTTTTGGTAACATAAAGTGCCAAAAATAAAGCCTTTTCTTTATTTCCATGTAGCCTTTGAATCAAATTAATTTCTCCCTGTTGGCATAGAAAAAAACTAAACCACTAAATCATTTTCTGGTAATATGGTACTTCCATTGTTAGTGTTGGTGTGTCGACAGTTTTCAGTCTTAACTGCAGGTCAAAAGGACCTGACAGGCTCTGGACTGTGGAATCCTATTGATCCTATGTTCTGTGTCACTCTTTAGTCTCAAAGTCTCAGATATACTGTAGATTTGATTGGCTGTTGAATGTGTGTGCGTGCGTGCGTGAGTGTGTGGTGCCAACTCCCAACATTTGATTTACATTCATTATTTCAGTTCAAATCATGTTTTAATCTGTTAGGTTATACACAACAGGTTGTATTTTAACTACTACAAGAAGTCATAGCTACATTGTAGCTCACCAGGTTTTCTGTCAGATCATGTGTCACTGAGTAATTAGTCAGCAGCAAACTAGCGTAAAGTGAGTGAATAGTTTTGAATCCCTGAAGTAGAAGAAAGCATTTATGTGAATGTGTCAACAAAAGTTTACTGAATAAACGTAAGTCTGTTCTACCTTGAATATGTGCAGTGAGAACATTTCCCACACTGCCAGATAGTTTAACCTGTAATATTTTCAGTCTTTGCTGATTTTCAGATTTAATATTGATATTGCTCTAATGACAAAGTTTGTACTAAATTGTAAGGAAATGGCTGCTGCTCAAGCAGACCAGCAGAGGACCAATCCAGATCGGAAATAATTGGAAGGCACCAGGCAAAACTTGGCTTCTCCAAAGACCAACAGTCAGATTGTATCATCTTGCATTTTATTCTAGGGAAAGCACTATGCTGCAGTTGTTTTCCCCTATTTTTACAGCAGTAGTGAGAAGTCAAGGGCTTTTTGACATTACGTTTGAGACCGCGGCCTAAAGACCACAGATGGCTAAGAGATGTCTTTATCTCTGATGGTTGGACACAGCAGTTTCCTTTTAAAGGCTTGGAAAGCAGCGCTACAGATTCTTTTGCTACTCTTTCAATGTTTTATTCTTCAGTCTAGCTTGTCATTTAGTTTTATCTGCGTAACTTTTTGGGCTTTTATGTGTTTCCGCCTTTTGGTCAGGTCCTCCTTTTTAAAGAGGTTTATAGTCTCAATGGGATTTTATCTTGGTTAAATAAAATCAAAAATAAAATTTAAAAAATCAGTAATGAAAGCCTGAATGTCACAAATTTGCTAATGAACAAATAATGCTTGCTGCCCTTTCATGGTTTGCTTTCAACAATAGTTTGATTCATGATGTTATCAAGTCATGAACCTTAGTGTTTGAGTGAAGCAGACAGTATAAAACTGGGACATTTGACATCATCTGTGTAAGAGTTGTGCCAGAAAATAAAGCTCAGACTCAGATTATGGGACAGACTTGTATTCAAAATCATTATATCCTACCAGTGAACTGCATTTGGTTTTTGTTGTTTTTATTTTCTTTTGTAGGATTAAGAATGAACAATATGGTTTTAATATCTTAAACAATGAATGTGTTGATAAAAATTTACTAAGAATTTATCAAAACTTCAAAATAGTCTTTTTGGCAATATAAACACTGCTGCAAAGTAAAATATATGTGTCATTGTAAGTGTCATCCTCAGTAACAATAGATGATATGATGACTGCCCATCCCAATATGTTGGATGAAGATGTTTTTTAATCTATTACTTTTTTCCCATTGCAAATGAGTTGGAGGAACATGAGGACAACTTGCCTTTGTCTCCATATTTCCGGCAAAAGCAGTTCAGGTGTTTTTTGACACATTTGTAACAGCTGGAATTGATGTTTTATTGCTGCATTGCGAAATAAATCAAATTTCCCAGAGTTGGAGATACACCGAGCCACTCAGGAATTTTGACTTAAGTCAAATTAAATACCAGAAATTCACCATACGTTCCTTAACCACTTCTCAAAAAACACTTCTGCCTTGCTTAAACTGCCAAAAGAGGCTGATCTTAGCCTGAGATATGAAGACATGCATTTCTTTGATAAATATTGACTTGGCATTCTGGGCTTGAACATGAAAACTTCAAAGACTCAGCTGACTCACCAACACCTTGTGAAATCTGATGATGTATTTTAAAATTATTGACTTGCCAGTTATTAGATTCTGCCTCAGTCTGTATCCCTGGACACAATTCAATGGTTAACATGCCAATATTTATGGTTCTAATGGTTCAGAAAGTGCAATACACAGTTTATAAACGCATTCAGTGTAAGATGAAATTATTACTTATGACTGCAGCAAAGCACATTACCACTAATGGAAAATTTACAAGCCTATTTCTTTGTGGCCAGCGTTATTGTGCACTCCTTAATAACCACATATTAAATGCACCCTAATAGCCCATCCACTTCCCATGTAAAGACCTTGGACTGCTTTCCTCTTTTCTCCTGCAATGCTTTCACATGGCTACTTCTCTTCCATCTGCATTTTCTGTTCCCATGTAGAAACAGCCACGTCATAGACAGCATGTCTCCCCACAGCTGAATACAGAAACGGTACAGACATTTTGTCAAGCTGCATCTCAGGGGACACCTTTGCTTCGCTTCACTTTACACCTCAAACTAGACGTAAATAAAATATCATCACAAAAGTCTCTCACTCAACAAAGTCCCTTAATCTTGCAGCATGGTTTTAGAACAGTCTAGAGGGGGATGAGTTTGTTTTTCATGTGTAAATCGGTGGACACAAGATTTGATGAAAGGTGAGTGTTTGGCTGTCTCCTACTTTGTAAAGAAATAAAAGGAAGATGGGAAAGAAAAGCACCCAGACAGGCAGAGGATGAGAGAGAAAAAGGGCTGAAAGAGATAACCAGAACAATCCGTCAGGACCTCAGCAGAAAAAAAAAAAGACTGCAGCCTCACTCATCCATTGAAGGAAGGAAAAGGTGTAAAGGGAGAGTGAAGGAGGTCAGAGAAAGAGAGCGCAGGTGATGGTATTATGCTGCTTGTGTCACAGCCAGATAAAGGCTCCTCTGCTGCCTGGCTGTCATCTGCATTGCACACAATATCCCCTTTATTCACAATATCACCCTTTTCTATTTTGCTTCATCTGCCACCCTGGTGGAGCAACTCCCAATGTGCTTCACTTTTTCTCTTCCCATCACACCGCTGCCAGCAATACTGCATACATCATTCCCTATCATCCTCTGTTCTACTCTCTCTTATGCTCCTAAGAAAACTGTATGGTGCTGCCCTTTTTTTCCTCACGCAAATATCAAGAGTATTTCTGCTTTTTTCCCCTTATTCTTTCTATTCACGTGCCATCTCCTTATCAAACATAGTTTTTAGTAGAATACTAGTATTTCTGCCACACATGTTGCTTTTATTTTCGACTGTAATATGGCAAGTGCAGCAGGTCACTGTGATTTTATGCTCAACATGCCCTGATTTTAGTAGGGTGGTCGCCTCTTTGGTCTGTTTTCAACCGATTCCACAAATTTGAGCACAAATAGTATTATGAACAGTGTGTACACCTTGCAACTTGTGCTTTTAAGGCTGACTTGCTTAACATCCGTAAAGAAAATTACTGACCAAAAGGAACTACTTGTTCCCAGAGAACTGAGGATATTTTATTCTGAGCTGGTGGACACTACTGAGGAAATGCTGAGGTTATGTTTGCAAGATAGGAAAAAAAAAACACCTTTTGACATAAATCCCCTATCTGACCATACTTTCAGTCCATGAAAATCACCTACACTCATGATTATTCTTGTGATCATCAAAATGATTTTGAATAGTAATTGGATTTGAAGTTGACCTATCCCTGCTATGCGTCATGACTCAAACCATGATGTGATGTAAGGCTCACACACGGGTACAAAGCAAAGACAGAAGCAGCAAAGTCTGTTCATGCAAGAACAGTACACCATGATCTTAGTGTCTGTCTAATAAAAGAAGAAGAGAGCTTTGTGGTTGTGTGTTACTAAGAAAGCAATAACATAAAAATTCTTATTGAGCACTGGTGATATGGACATCTTGAAAACACACACAAGATATAACACAAACAATAAAAACTGATTTGTTCAAAATCACCCAAAAAAACAGTACTGGTATTTAGATGCTATTTATTTATTTTTATTTTTTTTTTTGGAAGTTTGCTCCAAAAAGTAAAATTTGCTCTTAAACATGATTCAATTTCTCACAACTGTGCTACAGACCCTCTGAGACAGTAATGTCCACAATGAACCAGAACTGTCTAAAATTTCCTGAGAATCCCATACCAAGATTCTGCTTTCAGATTTATTTAATTATCTTGGTTCAAAAATGAGATATATTTTTAAAATGTGGCCATAAAATATTAGATTTCCTATGTTTGGATGGCACATAACCACGTAGTTTTATGTTAATAAAATAACTCCCTCTTCTGCCTG
This sequence comes from Brachyrhaphis terrabensis, assembly GCA_903067065.1. Classification (NCBI taxonomy): domain Eukaryota; kingdom Metazoa; phylum Chordata; class Actinopteri; order Cyprinodontiformes; family Poeciliidae; genus Brachyrhaphis; species Brachyrhaphis terrabensis. Next base: position 39,763 of record CAEGAG010303328.1, on the reverse strand, counting down.
ATTTTCCAGTACCATCAAGCCACATTTTAGTCAAGTATCTCATTAAACCTTAGCTGATTTTTTATATATATATTTTTTTTACACTTTACAGTTCAATTCTTACATTCGTTCTTCCTCAGTGAGTAAAAGAGTGAGAAAATGTGTCACATGAACAACATGCAGGATAATTGCAATCATGATTGTTATAAAAATAAATTTACTTGACCAGAAAAACTATTGAAATTCTTTACTCAGATGAAGTGATGTTTCATTTCTCCCTTCCAAGGTCCTTATCATGTAATCGTTTCATTAGAATTCAGTCAAAATTTTCAGTTCTGTTTCTAATCTCCCTTCATGGTTAACTTCAAAAACTGTCAACCATTTGCAAAATTGTCATTAATGTTTTATTACTTGAATAGACAGGCTTAATAAATGCTCATTACACACGTTAGTATGCTTCCTTTCTGTGTTTCTTACAAAAGTCTTTGCTACATACACATGCATGCATTCTAGCTGAAGTCACTAAACCATGAAGAGACAGGGTGCAGTTCATTGCTCACCTTGGCTGCCTGGATCAATGGCAGTGTGCCTCCTCCAAATCCCTCCCACAAACAGACCTGAATAAACAGACACAGAGCATTTACACAGGCACTGATAATCCGCTAATCCATATAACCTGCTTTCTAATCAACACACACACCCTCTCCCCATGCCCATCCCCTAACACACACACAAACACACCCCTGCGCTCCGGAGTGAATATGTACACTGATACTGTGTACATATAGGAACACAAGCAGACAAGTGTTCATATAAGCAGGAAACGCACACTTCTACACACTGTTTGCATGCACAGAGGCACACACAACTGACTTTTCCCTATTATCCTCTCTGACCTCCTCTGAGGGGTATGGTTGATAGTCCCATGGAGGTTGATAACAGACAGAAGGGTTAATAGGGATTAATGGACTGCACACACACAGTTGTGTAGACACACAGACAAGAGAGAATTCCTGCACTGATGAGTTTACAGGCTTTTATACATCTTTGAAGCGTGTGTGTAAGTATGTGTGAGGATGAGTTTGTGCAGTTGATTATTCGAAGGAACTTATCATGTAGCTGTCTGCTGCACGCTGTTCCCACTGCTTGATGAGATAATTGAAGCGTGAAAAATCCGTATAGAGGATGTCAAAACTCCTAATGGGCCAAAAAGAATGGACACCCTGAGCACAGCGCTTAGTGTCATACAGATCAGATAGATTTTATCACTAGAAGGCGGATAGCCCCATTTATAAACTTTTATCCATTTGCCAATTTAATGACCTGTTTAGGGATCGCTAGACTATCTTACTGTCTGTCTCAGTGTATTTACTCTTTAACATTTTGCCATCTAATTATTCCGTCGTGAACAAGCTTTTCAACAGCTCATAAGTACATTTATGCATGATTTATTACAGAAAATCCAGGGTGGCAATTATCTTTAATTTGAATTATCAAGCATGTGCCATGTTGTTGTAGAACCTTGGACTGGTTTCCTCCAAAAAAAGAGAGCTTAGGCATTAGCTGCAAACCTACTTTTAAATGTGACATATTTTTAATCACCGCTTTTCATTGACCCAAAGAGAAGATTGTCAACCTGCAGACAGGGTTTTGGGTTTGTAGTTAATTTAGTTTTATCTTGGTTCTTGTATTTGGTCATTCCTTTACTCCAATCTTTCTTTAAGTCCTTAAAGTCTATCTGTATGTAGGACACAGTGTGGAAAATTCAGACAACACTAAATTTGAGAACACCTATTTCATTCTTTTTCCTACTAATTTCAGTTTGGCTAACTCTTTCCTACATGTCTTGTTTTGGTACCTTCTATTTTTTACTCATCATCATTTCTTAGGATTTGTCCTGCAGGTGCAAGGTCCTATGTTTTCTTGTCCAACTTCAACTTTGTTTTGTGTAATATTGGCTTCATCCACTTGTTCCTTGATTCAGTCAAGTCATCTCTTCTAACTTCAACTACCCCTACATTTGGATCTATGTCCCCCATGTCCCTTTTTCAACCCTTCTTTGAAGTCTTTACCCTATTCAGCAGCAAAGTAATCTTTCTGTGTCTTTTTCCATTTTGTACTTGGCAGTCATTTCATCTGGAATACTGTGGTTTTATGTTGTGAGCATCTTGCTTATGTTGCACTTTTTATATTTGTGCAATAAACTGGATTTTGGCCTCTCTCTGTCTCTGTATTTAGGTAGCCCCTCAAGCACTGTTTGGTTTTTTTTTGTTTGTTTTTTTGACACCAGCTAGGAGCCAATTTGAAAGCAAAACAGAATAAAAAACTGGAAGGTTTGGACTATCTACCTTGCAATTACTGAGAAGAATATTTTGAAAGCATTGGACAGACTTTTACTTTACAAATAATCAAATGAGCTTTCAATATTTTGAAAAAAGCACAAAAAAAAACCTTCCAGCATTTTGAAGACACATCTGCTCTGCACATATAGTGGTCTCAAATGTGAAACGGAATAGGCCCGATGGGACTTTAAACCCCAACTCTCCCAGACAAACATCTTTTGTCCTTACCCCACTGCTTCCTACTTCCTTCTGCAGACTTTACGACTTGTTACAAAGCAGCATTTGCTCCCAGGGTCAACGATAGCAGGTGTTAAATCACAGCATCACAGAGGACACCTTGTATGGTATCTCCGAGATTCTGCCAGCTGTGACAAAATGGCTCAATTTGATGCTCTTAGAATGAGAGGTTGGCTCGACAAAAGCTAAAAGGCTTACATACAGGCTCGCTTGGCAGGCAGTCCACACAAGGGAGGACGCACACTGTCACAGACGCAGTTTGAAAGAAGACGATGGTGAAACCACCAATATGTGATCAGATGTATTTGATGTTGCATTTATAATTATTGGTGGGGTTTTTTTCAACCAGCTTCTTTTTTAGCTTGTCATTATACTGTAGCGATGTTACTCTACTTGTTATGCTTTTGGTAATGTTATTCATGATATAATTTTAATCAGACTTAAATGATTTGATCCTTCAAAATATCTCTCTCTCTCCATGTCTTCTCCCCTCCCCCTCTTTGTTCAGGTGCGGTGGACAAAGACGGCAGGCAGCGCTTCAGACAAGTTTCAGGAAACATCCATCTACAATGAGACACTGCGCATCGAGAACATCCAGAGGGTGCAGGGGGGCCGCTACTACTGCAAGGCCGACAACGGGGTGGGGGTGGCTGCCATCAAGTCCATCCGCGTAGATGTGCAGTGTAAGTGGGCAGGGAGAAAAGAGGAAAAGAGAACACTCCTTCCACTTTTAGACCACAGCAGACTCTCACTGCAGCCATTCCCACATTAGAGAAGGTCGAGATGGGCAGAGATGGAAAGATAGCAGGAGGAAAGATGAAAGACTGATTGGATGGATGATGAGATTTCAGGTGGGAATGGTTTCCAAGAGTATCTGATGAATTACGGTTGAGAGGATGAAAAACATGCTAGGAGGATTAAGCGAGAAGGTTGGGTAGATCAAATTAAGCTGAATCAGAAAATTCTGTAAAACAAAAAGGTTCTTTGCATTAAAAACTGTGTTTTATGTTCCTAAATATTTCATATACATCTGTTTCTCTGTGTAATAATTAGCAAAAACAAAAAGTAAGGCTTAAATTCCTATAAAAGCTTGTCCTTACATTCAGTAGCACATACTATTCCAAAATTAAACATGAAAGTAATTCACACAATTCTTCAGAGAAATTAAAGCAGAAGGAAATATTTGGCTGCACAAAAAGCAGTTCCTTCCTTTTTGCTTTGGAAAATATTTTCAAAATAAATTGAAAAAAAATAGTTTAAATATTGGATCTGTTGGTTTTCTGTTACTCTACTTCACTTACCAGTACATTGTTTGAGAAATAGAAATAGAATTTCAACCAGAAATCATGACTGATCTAATTAATGATGTTGAAAGCCTAAAATTGTCAATATATTGATATTTTTACAAATGATCTACTTCACCAATACAAGTCAAGAGAAACAAAGACATCTTTCATCAGATACTTTTGGGAAAAAAGTGAAGCCTGTGGGACCTAAAGTGAGTTTTATAACAGTTAGTCCAGGTGGCACGGGCTCCCTAACTCAATGTTTCTTAGTCAATTTCTGTCCTACATGAATGGGAGAGAGACAGCAGTGAAAAATTTGAATTGTCAAGGGCTTGAACTGAAACACTAATAATTTACAAATAGCTTCCCATTTTCAGCCCCTCTCTGACTTGCTTTTTTGTTCTGGAGGTCTACATCGGCCCCGTTGTTTATGAAACAAAAGATACCAGATTTAATTGCAAAGCTCTGTTATACTGACAACAGTAAATTTTCAGGGTGCGGCTCTACATCGAAGTGTTTTACCCTGCTAGCTTGCTACTCTGAGACTCACAGCATTTTCAAAATTTATAATTAAAACTAAGTAAACTGCTGAAAAAAAGGAAGCTATCACATGATTTACAGATCTCTTTTAATTATCAAGTCAAGTAAAAAAAATTGATGCTTAAAGGAGGACAGAATCATCATCCTGTCATTTATCAAAAGAGAAAACTCCATCAAAGATCAACTCTTCTGTTCTGGTATTTGGCCAGAAAATCAAACAGCTTTCACATTGTTCAACATGTGACAGCTGGGAAGTGACATTGTGTTGTAGGGGTCCCGTGCTGCTGCTTGTTTCACTGCCCCACTGTCCCAGTGAGTCAGGGGCCAGGTCAGGGTCAAAGGTTGTTTAACACAACACTCTGTACATCCATGCTACATGCTTTTGAAGCCCTAAGAGCCTCACTCATATGTTAAATCTATTTTTGTTCTTTTCCTTTACTGATTCAATCACCTTAATGGTGGATTTATAGACTCACAGAAAAACATCCCTTTTACCGAGGGCGTTGCAAAATTTAACACCAATTACTTTCTTGTCACTGAACTCATTTTGTTGGCTTTGGGTAAGGTGCAGTGCAAAGGAGTGAACTATTTCACATGCACCACAGGAACACACAGAAACACACGCACACACACGCATGTTTGTGCCATTCTTGTCCCTTTGAGATTCATCATTTAGCCCCGGCCCTCCCTTTGCCTCTTAATAAGGCTTTCCCTCCCTTCTTCACCCACTTCTCCTTTCTGCTGATAGTGTTAGTCGTCCCCAGGAGTTAGTTCTGTCCTTGCTGGGGAGCTGGTAATTGCAGGGGGCCTAGCAAGTAAACAGGTTGCGTTGTGAGTGTAGTTGTGACAGGAGCTCTGTGAAGCTAACCAGCTCTGACGGTCAATGCTTGTTCAATTCCCTGTCCCCCATGCTGTGTTAGACCCAGTGGCGATCATCTGTGCTCGCTTCACTGAGCATCTTTAGTGCTAGGACGATGTAACAATTAGCCAAGGCTTCCAGAGAAACACAGGGAATGAAAGAGATGAACGTGGAGGGCAAGAAAGATTAAGAAGTGAGGATGTAATAGCGAGATTAGCTGGCCAGAAACATAGACAAAGACAATTATTTAACATCAATACTTCTCAAATACTTTGATTTTTGACAAAAAATGATTGAAGTATGTTGAATGTTTAAAAAAATGGTAATTTACTAGTATTTAAAAGCTTTTACGCATTGTGCTTATCAATTGATAAATGTCAATTGGTCATTCTACACCAGTTCTAATTTTGGATGTAATTAAACAATGTCACTTGAGAAAATTGCTTTCCTTCACCATTTTTGAAGTCACTTCAGTGGCTTCTTGCTTAAGAAAAATCTTCCACATTGTTACTGCCAAAAAAGCCATTTTTGGATGGAGCCAATAACAACAAATCAGTTTGTGTTAAACTCTAAATCCCCAAAGCAACTTGAAAAAAAAATCACAGATGAACTCATAGTTATTTTTACCAAACTGCCACAAACATTAGAAAAATAATGCAATTTTTCAGGAGATAAATAGAACTATACTTTGAGGTGAAATACAGAAGGTTGGGTTAACACTGATATGCAGTAGGTAGTGATGTGCAGATCAAACTATTGTCTTCTTTAGAGCAGTGACATTTCTGTAAAGCACAACCCATAACCAGCTGAAGAAAAAAATTAATTGAAGATTGTACTCCGGAGTTTGCTACAACAAAGCAAGAAAAAAAAACGGCAAAGCAGAAAAAGTCACAAATGGAGTCTAATCAACAAATAAAAATAGTTAAGAGCAAGAAAAATCAAAGCAATGGAATTTCAGGTAGGATAATAGATACATTATGTTTCCTAAATTAAATAGACCTAAAGGGCAGAACATGCTGTTACTCATACAGGCAATTTAGGTGTCCTATTTCCATCAAAGTTTATCCATTTTGTCACTTCATTCTTAATTCCTATCACATGCTAATCCACTTCCTCCCTCTTTTCCTTTATGAAACATACCAGTGGTTGGAAAGAGAATCAAATGAATCATTTCAAGTCTTTACATAATTTTGTGCACAGAATGACCAACTTTAATGTAGAGTGGTTCCAATAAAAATAATAAAAAAAACCCTGTACAAGTACATGCAGGTGAATGTGATAAAAGGAGTGGTAAAGTGGTAAATTTAAGTTGTACACTTCAACAGTACCAGGGATCAGCCTTGGGTTTCAATAGAGTAGAAAGGTAAACAGTAGATAGTAAATAAATACCATTCCCTCATTACTTTCCTCAGCATTTAACATTATATTATACATAATTTGATCACCAGCAGCAATAGTGTCTGCTCTAAGGTGCCAATAAAACTGGCAGCATGACCCATTTTCTCTAAAAATTTCTAAAAATGATCTGATTATTTGGGGACTCTAACACAGAACTAAAATATTATTTTCAGAAGGAAATAAAATTCTTAAAGATCTAAAAAAATACAAGATGGTGACATCATCTACAGTAAATCATACCACTCTAATGCAATTGAATACTGAAAACCACTACTTTGATTCATTACAGAGTGCTCAAACTGGGAGTGCTTAAAGAGAAACTCCACATCATCCACTTCATTTACTTACGTTTGCACCTGAATTATATTTTGTACCATATGCATATGCAGTCTTAATGAAATAGTTGTAAATAATTACAGTTATTTAGAACAAATTTGTATTTACATTAATGACCTTGTGGCAGGGAAGACCACATAGGCAGGTGAAGCAGCACATTTTCACAGTAAACAACAAACATCAGCAATACTGTTGAGGTCATTAAACAATAAAACAAATACGACGCCAAAGCCATAGGATAAAACTGACATTAAATATTTAGTTGAAAAAATTGCAGGTTTCAGACAGCATGTTCTTCAAAATATCTTAAAAAAATTCTATTGCAAAATGTAAGACAGAAAACAATGTGGCTGCTTATAACAGAGCTAGGAACTACCAACCCTGTAGTATTAGAAACCTCAAATATAAGCAATTGGCACACAGTCATGTTAAGCATGTATGAGTTAAAATTATCAATATTATGTGTGTGAAACTTGTGTGTAATATGCACACTGATTTTTCTGTGATGAAACGTAAACTCACTGACTTGAAGAATGACTGACCTCTTCCTTAGCTTCACTGCAACCAACAACATACAATCTGAAAGCCAGCTGAAATTTAGTACAAAGCAGTAATTTCTCTTTTGTTTACCTCTAAAAACTGAACACGTTTTTTTTTTTAATTGATTTGTTATTTTGTTAGCTTGACAAAATCTATTTTTTGACCAGACACACTCATAACTTGAATCCATTTACAATTGTCCTCAAATACACAAGGCCAAAAGCACACACTCTCACACTTTGAAGTGTGATAGTGAGATGTACTATAGGGAAGAAAAAGGAAGTGAGAAAGTGAATGATGGGTGGAAACTGAAAAGACAGCAGGGAAATGAGTGAAGGCTATCTGGACTGAAGCAAAGTATTCAATATCCTGCTTTGAATGGAATATATACAGAGCAAAGGCCACTATTATATATCATACATATATAAAACTGACACCCTCATCATTCTGTTAACTTTTGCTTCTTGTCCTTCACGCCACCAATGCTAATAGTATCAGTATTTTTACTTGACACATTTAGAATTACTTTCTTTCCCACACTATCTTAAATTTTTATACTTTGAGCACATCTTTTGAATTGATGTTTTTGTTTTTCTGTGTTCGTGAAAGAGTAAAATTTTAGCACACACTCTATCATAAAATACTCACTATGAAACTGTCTTCACTGATGATTTTCTTCTCAACACTCCACCCACACATCAATCATTGCCACAGAAGGCACTCTGTGTGCCAATGCTGACCAATGACCTGACACTCTAACCACTGGGACAGTGGGACAGTGAGCAGGCGGGGTTTAACTTTGAGTAGCCTCTACTGATGGGATGGACTTGGTTCAGAAACCCAACCAATGATCCATGGTGGAGATCATGAAAACAAAGGATCAATCCATAAACATGTTAGTTTGTCACTGTGGATTTAACTTCAGAACAAGGTAAGTGGGGAAATACTGATGATGATTCACCTTCTGTGACCTGAGGACAAGGGTCTTGGTTAATTTGTTAAATGAGAGTTTTTCTTGGTTATTTTAAGCTTCATTTTAAACAGCTGTATTTAGAATTGTTGTTTCCATTTTTATCTAACTTTTTAGCTGCTTTAGGACACTTTAGCTCCAAAAGACCTTTTTTTTAGTCTAGATTTTTACTGTTTATGGTAAAGATAACCAGCCAAAAGTATTTAATCCAGGTCAGTTCATTGTACATACACAGTGTACATCTCTTTGGATGGCTTCTTCGTTTCTATCAAGTTTCTTAATTCATGTTTGTGTGGTCATTTGGATTTATTTCTCTTAGATCCATGTCGGTCTTTTCCCAATGGTTTATTGTTCTTTTTGAGTATTAGTCCGGGCCCCCTCCCTTTCTTCCCTCCCTTGGTTTTCATGTGTTCTTCCAGTCACATCTGTTTGGTTTACTTGTGTATGTATTTTGAGCCTTTCTGTTTCCATTTCAATTTCTTCTGTGCCCATTATTCTTTCTTCCTTAAGTACCTTACTTAGATTCTTTTCCAGCTGCTGTACATTCATTGATTGTACTCACTTTCTCTGTAAGCCACAATCATATTTCTAAGACATGTAAGCTCCTTAGTTTTATTCACCTGCAATGGATTGGGGGCATGTCCAGGGTGTACCCCGCCTCTCTCCCATTGACCGCTAAAGATATGCACCAGCACCCCTTGCCACCCTACCAGGGATAAGTGTTTAAGTGGATGGATGGATGGATGGTCATTCACTTATTGCTGGATTCTTCTGCTAAACTATTCCTATAGGGTGCTATGTGGCTCATTTGGTAAAGCACTTCCACCATGTGCTCAGGCTGCACACAGTGCTGTTTTCTGTAAAATGACAAATTTACCTTTCCACCAAATGATGGTAGAAAGGTAATCCAGTGGTGCTCTATTTGATTGCAATCAGGACAGTGATTAAATTACACTGAACTCGTTGTGTTTAACAAACCAATTTGGGGTTATGTGATTTTTGTTGCACTATCCTAGTGAGAGTAGCAGTCTGCAGACGGATACTCTGCGTACATAAACAGAGTGTACATAGTTAGCAACGATACTCAGATAGGCTGTGGCATTTAAAGAATGCTCAATTGCTACTTAGGGACCTAAAATGTGCTAAGAAAATATTCCCCAAACTCTTAACGATCACCATCAGCCTGAGCTGTTAATAAAAGACAAAATGGATCTTCATTCCCATTGCAGAACTGTTGCTTTATAAACAGTCTCAGCAGTCATGCAAGTACCACAAAATGGTGTTATTGCTAGCTGACTGCACTCACATTTTTACACCCTTAAATACCAGGTTAGGTGGCATTTAGGTCACCCTTCACAGGCCAGAAACACGTCTTTGGTAACTGTGCAATCTTTGTGCTTCAGCGACATGTGGGTTCCAGCTGAAGCAAGACAAATTGGCAGTGACTGCTGTTGGTAGATGGGGGGGAAAAATGTTTACATGTTTACAGAGGAGGAAAGAGAAAAGCATCTTAGATAATAAGAGAAACAGAGAGGCAGAAGCAGGTAGTTTAAAAGAAGCTTTGACCTTTTAGTGGGATTGAGGTTGAAGCCACAGGGTGAGTCGTTGGGTCACCAGTCTGCTGTCTGAGTCACACAGTGTTGCAAAAGCTCACACAAACTTTCTGCCCTTCTGCTCTTCTTTCTCACATTTCTCTCAAACTTTCTCTGCTTGTCCATGGCACTCTGTAGCTTACTCCTCTCTCTGTGTTGTTAATGCCACGTCTTTTAATATTTCTGTTTGTGCATGCTTCTATATAATTTCTATGGTTCTGTTTGTGTTCTCGCTGTTGCTCACATCATCTGTAGGATTTATATCTCTTCCTTGCTTTTGATAGTTTCATCTACTGTCTGCTTTTCTTATTCTTTATGTCATTGAAAAGAAGGGACTTTTCCCCATGTTGGACTGTTATTGAAGGAGCACATATATGATATATAGTTTATATGGCTGTTCAATGTTTGTTATTCTCACTTCACTGCTCCACACTCTGGTTTTATTGGCTTGGTCTAACATACTAGAAACAGCTTTAAAAAACCCCATAAAAAATACCAATTAATCCTATTTTGAATGGATTACTTTGGGGAAAAAACACAACATCAGGAAAAATATTTTTGCTTTAGTTATTGTTAGTGATATTTCAAAAAGATGTTTTCATGTCAATATGTGATAAATACAATAACCAGTTGTTTGCTTATGTCAGGGCAGTGATAACATGTACAAACCCCAACTATTTGACATTGTCTTTGTCTTTCGTTGTCCACTAGTGAAGTCGGCTGGATACAATGTTATACATACATGTGGGGGGCTGGTGCTTATCTCCTGCAGTCATTGGGCAAGTGGCAGGGTACATCTAAGATAGTAACCAATCCATCGCAGACCAACACAGAGCACACCGGACAACCATCCACACACATACGCTAATACTTAAGTGCAGTTTAGAGAGATAGTCATGTTTTTAGGGAAACAGTTACATTCTTGAATTGTGGAAGGAAGCCTGAGTAACCAGAGAGAACCCATGCATGTGTACAGAGAAGATGCGAACTTCATGAGGAAAAACTCTAGGCTGGGATTCAAACCCAGAACCTTCTGGCTGCAAGGCTACAGTGCTACCAACGTTGCCTCTATGCAGCCCGAGATGAAAACAGATAAATATATGTGATCATTTGGAAAGTGGAAATGCTGAAAACGTACTTAATTGTTATTAAATTATATTTTCCGTTTGACTGTCCAGTGTTTGGAATAATCTCAACCAAAGGCTACAAACCAAATTGTAAAAATATCCTACCTAATAGTTTGTGCTTTTGTACTGTAGCTCAGTGAGTTTATGTTTAAAATGTGTTTTTCAAAGTATGTTGAAGTGCTGCTTATATTATTTTCAACAGATACTTTTAGTCTAACAAACCTCACACGTATTGTAACGTTTTTACATAGTTTTGTTTACATGAAAATGTGAAATGAAGAATACTACATTGCTAGTGAAAGGTGTATGGAGGTGTTGTGACTTTTTTCTGCAGCTGACCATTCCTATTGGATTTGTAGTCATAAAGGACAATGTTAATAGCCTGCTGTAAATTCCAACACTGGGACAACTCCTTCAGATGACCCCCAAGCTGTTTGCTTACATATGAATTCATTGGTAAATGTGAATGATCAGTTCTTTGTCAAAAGTTAATGCAAATTACATAACATTTCAACCTTAATTAAGCAGTCCCTCCACTGCTTAATTGGGTCACCTTCCATTTATTGGGGCCTGTACATCTACTTCTAGATCCGTTCTATGTCCTCTGTTAAGTCTGCATAAATTTTTTGCAGTCACAACCACAAAGACAAATCCAAAACTATTTCAGCAAAATAAATAAATTTATTTAACTTTGATTTATATGTGAATATTGTCCTATCTAGTCAAGAGAAAACAAAAATCAACAGTATGAATAGTGAAAAGATTTGATATTAAATAATTTGAAGGCTGATTTGACAGGTTGGTCTGCATATATTAAAACTTGATTGAAATACTCACACCACACCAAATGCATGCTTTATAAAGAAAAGCAATAAAAAGGAGCAAAAAAAATTCCTGAGTGGCAGATCTTATGGCAAAAATTCATAGTTGGTGGCAGAAAGAAAAGGCTAGACAGGCCCAGGCTGATGGAAGGGCAGCATTAGCTCAAATGACCAGTTGTTACAAAAATACATAAGACCCTTTCTGACCAGGCAGCATGTCAAACCTTGACAATATAAGATGATATCCACTTCTATGCATGGTAGCTGAGAACAAACAATGGCCAACTTTAAAACAGATCAAAAATATTCAAGATCTCTGTGCTAAATTTCTATCGTGTTTCAAATATGATCTCAACAAATATTGTTTATCACTCATTAGCAAATAGCTAATTGATTGAAGAGAATGTGGTTGAATATCAGGCATCTTAGTCCGATATCATTTTTTAGTACTTTTAAGATAAATCTCAATTCTCCACATTCTCTGCAGTGAAATCTGCAAATGAAAAAGATTCACAGGATGAATTAATAAAATACCTGCACATTATGGAACTGACCCATTCCTTTTAAGGTCTTGTGAGTTTTGTAATTGTGACTTTTATCACCTAATATGTTACTGCTTTATCATCAAAAATATATTTTTCAACCAATCAAATGTATATATGCTATATCAAAAGAGTGGGTTCTACTTTGATCTTGAATTGTTCATCTATGTGTTTTTTGGAACCAAAAGAACTGCTCTCTCTTTGTTTCTGAAAATGTTGAATTATACATTTTGAGTATCACTGAGAGTTAGTGTATGTGCTTCTAAAAGGCAATTTTAAGCTCCGGCAGCTATTGTAGTGTCAGAGGAATTTGTCTTATTTTTTAATCAAAGCTACTTTTAGTCCAGAAGTGCATTTATATCTACAATAACAGGAATGTATAAAAAGGTGAAAGAGCTATTGTTATGCAGCTCATGGACACTTTATTGTGATCAAGTTCATCTTTCTGATATTTGAATTCTTTTAGGTAGAGTTAAAGGAGAAGAATATTACTTCCTTCCAACACTCCGCTCCAGGGTACCTTTCATATCATCTTAATGAAAATACTAATCTTAGCTCATTGTTGAAGTGATGCCCCTCGTGTCATCATTATCCAATGAAACACAGACAAAAATATGTTTGGGTTAAGGACGATGTTTTTTAATTTTATGTTGTGTTCTTCGTAAGTAAGTACCAAATACATCACTTGATTGCTGCCATTGATAATGGTTGGGGTTTGATTCATCTAAAAAAAAAAAAAAACGACATTCTAATTCCGTATATTCAGCCCACAAATGCATTTTAATGTTGATGTTCATATGTAACAAATTAAAAAAACATAAATGTGCCTCTTTTTGTATATAATGGCCAATTGGTGTTTGTGTAATTTCACAAATTCCTGTCTTGATCAGTTCAGCAAAATGTCATATGCTCAATAACCAGATCCTTTCTCTTCTCATGAAATGCTGAGTAAGTGCAAACCCATTGATTATTATTGATTATTATGATTATTTGCACAATTTCTGTGAGAAATTTGTAAGATTAAAACAATGTATGGAAAAGTTTTAAACTAGTTTCTCCTTATTGACTTTCTAAAAATTTTTAAACTATGCTCACCATATCATACCATGTTTATGTATAAAGCTCCTTAAAAAAACAACAACACAAGAGTGACCAAATTGCTTCACAACAAGTGAAAAAACAAGCCAGAGATAAAAAAATAAAAATAAAACATAGAAATTTAAATTATACAAACAAAATGTAAGACAATTTTTAGATTAAGGGTAACAGACAGTTTCAGACTCTTTCAATTTTTTAAAAGCCAATTTAAGTCTAATTTATTTCAAATTAGATTTAAAAGCATCAACTGGAGGAATGTGTCTTATGTGCAGAAGAAGCTCATTCCAGACTGTTGGAAGCGCCACAAAAAATGTGCAATCTGCTCTAAATTTGTCACTCATGATATTTGTTACTTTCCCACAATACCTTTAGTAAAAGTGAAAGGAAAACTCTGCTCTGATCATCTGGATTTCTGGTTAATAAAAAATAAGCAAACAACAGAAAAGCAAGAAAACAGATATCAAGTGAAAAAATGTTGCTGAACAATAGCCTCTAAATGCAATACAAAATACTTCATGCACTCTGCAAGAGTGTGTCAAGTCATTAATTATTTCACATTAGGCCAATTTAATAGGCACTTTGATATGGTCACCATCTGAAAGTCATTAACCTTGGAATTATTTATAGTTCTGTAAAGGTCAAGACATCTCTATCCTGTATAAAAGCTTTAAATGATAATTGTTATGAAAATTATCTCTAAATTTGCACATATGGAGTGGGTAGAGATATTTTAACCCTGACACCATGCAACGCACTGGCAAAGATAATACCACGTTGTCTAATGGCATGTTTGACTCTCCTTCTTTCTTTATTTCTTTCTTCCTTTCCTTCTTTGTTTGTTTCTATGCTTCTTTGTTCTTTTACTCTGCTTCTTTCTTTCTTTCTTTCTTTCTGTAACTGAAAGACAAATGTCTCCTTCAGATTATTGAAAATGCTATTTGTCTTGCTCTTTAGTCCCCTGTTAGTTTTCTAAAGAGACACTTATATCTTAGACCTGTTACTAATGGATCTTTATGCCTCACAGGGCTACCATGGTATAATTATTTTTTTTACTTCCTAACTTATAAGCATTCAGCTGGAGAGGAAGATGATCTGATTGAGTCTTTAGTTTAGCCTCACAGTCAAAAGCATATTTTACTCTCTGACACATGCATTCCTAGACAGGTGTATTAGTGTCACCTTGATGGAGGAACATAGAGGAATATCAAAGAAGTCACCACTACAGATAATGGCTTCTCTGTGTTCAGGAGAGCACGGATCAACCAAACAGGGAAAAGCACTTAAACGTCTCTCACAATTCATCTGATCAACAAGGAAAGCAGCGTTTTTAAAAGTGTTCTCCCAAGTTCTAAAGTCTTACACACCTCAGGTTGTATTAGGATCTTTTTTTTTTCCTGCACAGCATAAGTACTTGCTATTTTGTCAGGTTACATACAGCAATATCCACATTTAAAAGTAAAGACTCTGCATTTCCCATAAAGCAGCATTTAACTTGCATTCTTGTGTAAAACATCTCCAAAAGAGCTAAGACAAAATGAGCCTTTACTGCTCAATAATATATTGCCCGCAAGGACTAGTCTTGTTGCAGTGTTTCTGCTACTAAGTTGTACCTAAAGTAAAGTAATATGGCACCACAGTTTTTTTTAGCAGATAATTACAACTATTCTACTTTGCAAAATAGTTTAGAAATGTTGAAAAACCAATTAACTGTCAAAGACAAATTCTTGAAGCAATTTGTGGATGCTGCTTGTTCACAAACCAGTGTAACAGTGAATCTAGACTTAAAGGTAGATCTGCTTCTAAAATAGCTTAACTAAGCAAATAATATCTCTAAGAGCTGATACAATTTTTATTATGGATACATTTTGGGGAAAACATGTCCACCTGATAGTTGTTTGATAATAGTAGTGCAGATTCTAATGACTACATTATTCATCAATCCGCAATTTATTCACCACAATAGAAGATCTTTTAATATATATCATGTTTATATTTATGAGTTATGCATAATTAAATAGAATTACAAAATAAAATGTTGACTAAACTTTTATTATGTGGTATTTTGTCCAAAAAGAAATTGGTGCAAGGTTGTATAATCTTTCATTTTAAAGAAAACATAAAATATGATTCAAGATTCAAGTAGATGCACCTGTATAGCATTAGTGGGGGAGCATAGTGAAGTAGACTCTTTTAACCTTTACATCATGCTATCATGGTTTTTCCTTATCAAAACCATACCTGGTGTGTTGCTTAGATTTTTTTAAATATACATACATGAAAAATCATTGAATCTCCAGTGGCAGCCATTTGGCAGTTCCTAAATTCTTGCTCACACAAATCACCACCTAGTTACACAAAACTCCTCCTCTGAGCTGCAGTCCCCAGCCAAGCTTCCACCTCACAGAGCACCTTCAGACTAGTGGCAGCAGAAATTAGCAAACACCTGGTGGATCAGCGCCTGAACTTATCAGTCCAATGCTCTTAAGAATAATTGTAAACACCATAATCGGGAAACTTTGTGATGACGTGCTGAAGGCAGACAGTTGGAAAGAGCAGGAGCTCCATCCATCATCTTCTGCTTATTGAAGATTTATGGTCATGAAGATAAGATGCAGTAAGGAAACCTAGACATCTTTCTTCTAAGCAACAGTCCTGCTCATTCAAGAAGGGATAAAGTCTCCTCCAGCAAGTGAATCTGCATCAAGACCCACTCTTGGTGGTATTGACCCTGTAAATTTTCCAGGAAGAGATGTAAAACAACCAAACTTGTCAACTGACTCTTTTTAAAGCAGATGAGCATCAGTTTTTTCCGAACATAGTTCACTCTATCTCTGACACAATGTCCATTCTTCCTAGTGAGGAAACTCATTTTAACCTCTTGGATCCAAGATCTTGTTCCTTTTATACAATCCTTACTTTATGTTCATCAGCGATAGTTGGAACAAAGCTAGACCAAAGAAGTGAGAGCTTTGTCATCCAGTTCTGCTCCTTTACAACAATAAATCAAGGAAATGTCCGCATCAATGCAAACAAAGCATTAATCATTATGATTATTTATGATTTATTCTCCATTTTTAGGAAGCTCCAGTTCTCAGCTGGAGAATCCCCCAGCTGAGATAGTCATTTAGAAGTCAGTTACATAAAGCTTGATGAAATTACAGGAAAAACTGGAACTCAGATAAAACAGCAAGCCAACAAAGCTAGTTTTACAGAGCTGTGGATGTCCTTTCACATCTGTGAAAAGGACAGTAGGAATCCAAACAGAAACAAATGCATAATAGATGAACTGGAAAATTAAGATGAATAGAAATAAATGCAAATAAAAGTACTGAAATATTCGGCCACAGCTGATTTTCTATTCCTTGTCTTCATTGTGCACTGATTTGTTAACCTTTGCCGCTGTGATGGAGTTCAAAATATCAGTACAAATATCCTTTAATATAAATTGTCTCAATCAGTAAAGTATTTATTTCTTGAGATATTTTTCCTTTCAATATGGCAGGTGTATATTTTAAATGTTTTTATTCAAATAAATGTTTCTATTTGAATGCTATCAAAAATAGTATTAAAAGAATATGGTTTCCTTTTTCAATCATAATTAAAAAATCTGGGATTACAGCGGTCAAAACCTTCTTACAACTGCATGTTGGTTTGACAATTTCTCTTTGATTATGGCTCCAAATTATTTGAGGTTTGTTGCTTTTGTTTGGCTATTTTTTAAATATGTAGAAAAATACTTACAGCATTCATCATATTTCAAAATGTTTGTTTTACACATTTGAGGTTGGAAGATCTTCCTGTACATAATCTTTAGTTCCCTCTACAGATTTTCAATCAGATTCAAGTTGACTGTCTGCCTCCATAATGTTAGTCTTACTTTTGTGAGCTCATGGTAGTAAAATTAAAGATCCCTTTGTTTGAAATGTGAAATTATTAGACTCAATATTTTACGTTGACTGGGTTTACTGGTTAAAGAAAGTGTAGAGTCTCATTATGTTATTCACAAGCATCATTGTGGCAATAATTCCAGACTTAAGAGTAAAATTTCTTTTTGCCATGAAATTTAGTGTTTGACAGGTAATTAATACTGAATGCAGCCAGTGTTATTCAGGTCATTTTACCACAGCCTGATTAGAGGTCCCCAATTAGTGTGATATGAGATGTTTGCTTGCAAATAAGCTGTTGTCAAGCCATATGGATGAGCAGATGGGGGGATGAACCCAAACAACAATCAGCCTGCAATTTCTTTCCAAGCATATGCCTAATATGACAAAACACAATTGCACAGGCATAATGGAGTTTCATTTATTCAAATTTCAGACTCTATCAAATTTCACAGTTAGCGTGCTCCAACAGCTTTTCTTGATGGTACTTTTTATAGTAATTGTAATAACAGTAATTCAAATGTCTTAAATATTTTTTTCTTTTCATTTCATTAAACATTAAATGTTGAGTTGCACAACTTCCACTGTACCACAAAGCCAACAATATATTTCATTTGAGATTGTATTCAAAGGCAAATCAATGTGTCTGCCTCTACAATTGCCAGTTATTACATGACAAAATTTCTAATGAAAAAAGGAAGATTATGGAATAGAATAGCCAGGTACAGAATGTCAGTGTGTTCTGTTGAAGGAACACACTGACATTCCCACTTTTGTCCTTTTTATGCTTCAAGTAGTGTGTGAGGTGTCAATGATTGCAATTAACACACAAAATAAAATTACGACATGGTCTGCTGGTTATATTTATGTTAACACTGTGAGACACACAGATCTCACAGGGTTACTGTGGAGTTCAAATGATTTGATCTCTGAGACAGGGTATTTAAGTTGACGAAGTAGCAACTAGAGGATGTTAGCTGATGTCTTAAGAAGCAGTTAAAGAGCTGTGGCTTCTGTTTAAAAGCTTATAAGCAAACTTTTTTTTAAACAGAATTTTGAACTGCATCTCTGTTATTTCTGACCTGTCACAAAGACACCGCTTGTTCTCACTGTTTTAGGGGAATCTTTAAATACGTGATATTATATATTTAATACCTCACTTTAACATTGGATTTTATGCTTGCCAAATTCAAAATTTTTTATGTGTAAATTTTGGCCAAAGTCCAAATAATGACCTTCACAAGGCTGGGAGAGCTACTGATCAAACCAGTTTATATATTTACAAGAGCATCCGCTTCTTTAGATGAAAATATTTTTTAAAAATGGGAGCGGTTTAAGAATTTTTTTTTTTTACAGTAGTTTGAAAATGTTCAATATTGCAGTACTACTAGGAGATCCGTGAAGCAAAAGGACATAACGAGAGATTTCATAGAAAAGGGGCTACTGTGGTTTTGTGTGGAGTTTATATGTATATATAAACCCAGATTTTAGCACGGGCTTACAGGGGCTGCAGCCGGAGGCCCCGGTGCTTCGAGGCCCCCAAAAGATGCTTTGTATTTTTGTGAATGAATAAGGTCAGGATGTCTTAATTTTATCACTGGCTAAGAAGATTTTGGCAGTGTTGTTGAAAAAATGTCTAATTTGTTCTGGCAAACATCAAGATGGCAGACGACAGAATGAATGACAGCGGAGCGCAGGAACGAAAGTAAAAGAAGAGAGCGACCGCGAGGTGATAAAGAAAATATCCAAGCTAACAGGGTTTTTTAAAACTCATATTGGACATGGAACAGAACCATCGTCCCTCTCTGCTTCTCAAGACGTTAGCCTTGCTAACAGCGGTTCTATGGTCCGCCAGAACCTGGATCTTTGACTGATCCGGTGCCCGCCCAGAGGCGGCGGAAGGGCAAACCTCTTCGCCAGGTGCAGCGATGACCACGGATAATCCTTACAGTACTGGTCCTGCGCTTTGGGTAAAAACTGATGAGTCCGGGTGAGCTTACTGGGCTGAGCGAGAAGCAGGGAATATGGATGTTAATTTGAAAGCATCGGAACATCTTTACAAACATCAGAAACGATTCTTCTCCAGATCGCGGTTTGAAAGCAGCTCGCAAGCGGTGAGAACATCCAAACACAGACTGAGTTCTCCTCCATCCACCGCAGCTGTGTTTAGTATTTTAAACGATGCTAAAAGTCAGTGATGCTTTGAAACTGGTTTCCGTGAGTGGAAAAAAGCAACAGAACGATTCAAAGAGAAAGAAAACGGCTAAAGTCACAGAAAAGTAATGCGACTGTGAAGTTAAAAAAGCGGAACTAGCTTTAGCTTCCAGCTAGCAGCAGCGGGAGGAGCTGTCCTATGGCAAAGGGCCGACTGTACAAATTAGCTAGAGTTCGTCCTGCCCTGCCCTGATACGCAGCTAAATCCAGTCATCACCGAATACAAGTTTTGACCAGGTTTGGCTCTCAGAGGGGAAATAACTTGACTGTCTGAACTTGGTAAGGAAATAAACCTGATAATTACAGAGAAAGAAACAGTTGATAAAAATTGAAAGAGGGAAGGAGACAGATAAAGATAGAAATGAAGGATAAATAAATACTGTACATTGAGAATAGATAGAGAACATTGTCAAAATTTTCATCCTTAGGAAAGCTATGTTGAATAGACATACTCAAGATGTTCAAGTATTTCTTTAGAGGTGCACCAGTAGTAATTTTCTGGCCCATCACGAGCTTTAAAAATCTGACTTGCTGAAATTAGTTTTTTGCATGTGTGTGCAAAATATAGCAATCAAGTTGGCAATCATGGAGTGATTGTTGTAAACCTTACATGGAGAGATGACCTGGTGGTTGGGACTGTCCATCAGCCTCTCTCATGGTGGACAGTGGCTGATTTTTGTGACCTTGTAGGTAGATAAGGTTTGTGGATAGGATCGGTTCCACAAGTAAGTCACGGCCAAGCACTGACCACCCAAAGGGAAAGAAATCAGGGATATATATATATATATATATATATATATATATATATATATATATATATGCGCGCAACTGTATAGCGATGATTAAGTAGGACCCGCACCTTGGCTCAAGCTCGGTGCGGGCCTTAGTCCGGCCCTGTGTATATATATATATATATATATATATATATATGTATAAAGAAGAATAAAGTTGAATACACAGCATCAGCGAAATGTGGAACACTGCTGCCGACAGACAAAGAATGAAAAAAGTACAATATGGTGTTATTGTTAAAAATAGGTAGAAGTCAATGTGAAGCTGAATCTTACCGTATATACAGTCACTATAAATGTTCAGCTAGAATATGATTTTTTTTTTATGTCAGGTTGCCAGTGTCTCATACATAGTCAATGTGGGGAATCTCATATCATTTTGCTGGTGGAGACATGACGATAAAACTGTTTCACTGATCAGAAGACTGACTGCCAGACAATGAAGAGATTGTACAGTACAGAGACACAGTAGAATATATGAGTGGGTAGATATACTAACAAACAATATTAAAATGTCTAAATGTAATAAATCAAGTTTAAAGCCAAGGTTAAAATTCTGAAATATTAAGAACATTGTACATTTGTCATGATCAAGTCAAATTTTCTTGCTTGACTTGATCAAATAAAAAATGAGTTTGTTGAAAACAAAACATGAGTTCTGAACAGAATCTGATAAAAGATTAGAGCATTTAGCAGACCACATACACACAATGAGTTTATATGAGTCAACACAAAGTCCCACTAAATTCACAAGTTCATCTTTCACTAAAGGTGAAGTATGGCTTAGTTATATGCTGTCCTCCAGACCAGGAAGAGATAAGACTACTTCATGTCTCCCCATCGTTCGGCTGGCGTTATCTAAAATGTGCTTTTCTCTGTTATTGTTTTTCCATCGTTTATTTATTGACTCATTCTACTCGATGAAGGTTTTACAACGCAGTGCAGGTTTGAAATTATCCTGACCTTAATACTGGGTCTACTAGCACATGCTGATATTTTTTTTGCAAGAAAATAACTATTACACTGGAATAAACAATAAATTCAGGGTTTCATGGAGGGTTTTCTGTGGGGCAGTTAGCACTGGGGAAGGAGCAATAATCATGCAAAGGAATAACAGAAAGGGAGATGTGTACAAGACATTTCTTTATTACTTGAGGCATAAAAATGAGTAATAGAAGGGTCACCAAGAGTACTATCAATTATTGCAACTATATAATTATGTTGGTAGCCAAGAGAATTTTATTGTGTATATTTACTGTGAAACCTTTTTGGGACATCAATTGTTAACTGGATTGCATTATAGAAGTGTAGCAAAAGTAAAACAAAACATTTAATTTTTTCAATGTTTATACATCATTTAGTTTCTAATAATCTGTCTGAAGAATTGAGTGTTTTCTTTCCAGGCACAGATCTTTATAGATTGAAACAAGAAGTATATTTCTCAGGGTTAGACTCAACTGAAGATTATAAGATTCAGTTAGATACTAATAACTGAAATCAAAATTTTATATTATTCAACTGAGACTTATTTATTGCTGAATAATTGAACAATTTTTTTATTTTTTTTTTACAGTAACTGTTAAAATGCTTATATTTAAATTGATGGAAATCTAATAACTAGCAAGAGCCTGTAGGATTCTCTGAACATGAGGAATAATTTTATGGCCTAGTTTTAAACCTTTCCCTGATGTTTTCAGTGTTTCAAACCACTTTGGAATCAGTCAGCTTTCAGTAGCAGATAACAGCAAAGTGGAAAGACTTACTTGTTCTGAAACTGGACTGTTTCACAATTCAGGTATCTGACTGACTCAGCAGGTGTGTGCTTTAAAATCTGCTGTCTCCACAGCAACAGCTGTCTGAATCAGCTGGAGTCTGCTTTGAAGCCAGCTTGCATTCAGTTCTTGAACACGTTGCTAGATGGCTAGCTCTTTGGGTCACGATAGGACTGTATTGCTGATATTACAAAGTTGAGAAAGTGGAGTTGCAAAAAAAAAAAAAGAAGAAGAAAATGTTTTGCAGATACTTTACATGATATAGCTAAACGCACAGTGCTGACCAACTGAATTTTCAAACATCTGTCAAATATGGGCAGACCGGGGCGTGCCGTGGTGGTGTAGGGGATAGCGCGACCCACATTTGGAGGCCTTGAGTCCTCGACGCGGCCGTCGCGGGTTCGACTCCTGGACCCGACGATATTTGCCGCATGCCTTCCCCCCTCTTCTTATTCCCTTCCTGTCAGTCTACTGTCATATAAGGGACACTAGAGCCCACAAAAAAAAAATATGGGCAGACCAATCAGTCTACCCTAAAAGAGCCTTTCTTCCAGGTTAGCAGAGTTATAAGGGAGCAATCAATCAGATGGAGACTTGTGAATCTAACGCATAATTGTACCTTCTTGTTAAATGTGCTTTACATTGGTTATTAAGTTTAATCATGCTTTCTTAAGGCATAAGAAAATCTCTTAAGATCAACAAGTCATCATAAATGAAACAAATTATGACTTTGTTACATATAAGCTTTCTATGATGTTAAAATCACATCATTAAGAGTGAAATTTAGAGTTTGACACAATCATTAATTTATACTTTAAGTAAGGACCAGTTATGAGTTATCTAAATGTGCTTTTTGTCTTTTTAAGACATTAAGCATGAAAGTGAGTTAAGGAAACTAGGTCTCACTATATGAGTGAAATGTGCATAAAATACACAGACACTACAATTTAATCCAACGCAATACATTCTGTGTGTTGCTGTATTTCTGTAACATCATTAAAACATTACAAGCATGACACTGATAATTGTTTAACGTGATCAGGGACTATGAGATGTCCTTCAGTCTTTGTGTAAATCCAGTACAAATTTAATCTAAATGACTTTAAAGTAGGATTCAATCCAACAAAATCTTTAAATCGGATCTCAGATATGTCAATTGATTCATGCTACAAATATTTACAGGAGATGCCAACATGTCTACAGGTTCAGTAATTGTGTTAAAACGCAATAAACATTTTTCAAGAATGTCTGAGGAATCAGAGATGAAAACATTGTGAAAAATGTTGAAGAGGACTTACAGCAAAGATGAAAAAGAGGGTTAACTCCCTTTTTCCTCTTAAACTGAAGGTTGGCAGACTGAAGTCAGGATCTAGAACCAATTGAAGTCTTGCTGCTTTCCAGATTGGATATTTATTTGCTCTTGAATATTTTTAGCATCCATGTTTTATAACAGTTACATGAATTGATTTTAAGCAGCAGAACTTTTGTAGGTTTTATGACACTAAGTGTATCCCACAAAACTTGCTGTGATTGACAGCAGAAGTTCACTGGCTGGCTGTCTCTGCAGAGAGGCCAGCTCACTGAGAGGTCAATGAATACTAACCTGAAAACATCATATTGGAGAAAGTTTTTCTCTAAAATGGACAGACTTCTTCTTGTTCAAACTTCTTATTCAAAGTGTATCACTGGCAGTGGAAGGTGATACAATTCTCAATATAAATTTAAATCCAACAAGATTTAAATTTAAAGTTTTGAAGAGATCACACTGACCTAAATTTGAGCTGAGAGTACTTAAAATAAATGATATCTTTATGAATCAGGCATAACAAAATATGTGAATATTAAGTCTGATCCCTTCATAATTATTGAAGGTGTCAGGAGTTGCTCTGGTGCAATTACTCAGGACTGCTCTGACTTGAAATCAGAACTTGGGATCAGATTGGGACATTCAAACATAATGTAAGGGCCTGTGACAGGTGAAATGAGAAATACTGATTGTCATGCTAACTGTTAGTGACTGTGAAATATTAGGCAGTAAGGGAACACAGTGTCCTTAAAGTTGGTGTGATAAAAATATTTAAATGTAAGAATTCTAGGTAGTTTGACAAATTTGAGATAATTGGGTCAGAACATCTCCTAAACTGTGATGGTTCTTTCCAGTTGGCAGTGGTACACACTGCAGTGCCACAAGCAAATGAGGTTGTTGACTGGTCATAATGTTATGCCTGTCAGTAATATGTTGGTGTTGAGTCCGCATGAAAGTCTTTTCCAGGTGATTTCACTCCAACAGTTTCAGCATCAACACATTTCATATCATAAACAGTATAAAATTGATCTTCATTCTTTTTTGTGAGTCTTTATCTCAAACAAACTTAGGCTGTAATTAAGATATCTAGCTGTCATTTCAATATTTTCCTGTCACTGCACGTGATCTGATTTCAGCAGCAGGTCCCTTTTCACTCAGCTGTCATTAGTTGGCCTCTTTAATGGCCCCTTAAGGCCCATTACTGAAAATGTGGTGAAGGGGGGAGAAGGGAAAGACTACCCCTGCTTTCATTGTGCAAGATTCACTCAAGGCTTTGCCCTTGTCACTCCAAATATTATTTTGTTTAATTTATTATTTTTTAAATTGTAGCACACTCCATGTCTGACTAACTCTTCTTTGGGAAGTTACTTTTTGTGAGTGGATCTTTTGGGTGACACCTAAAGCCACTATTGGAAGGATATGTGGAATGATAAACTAAATAACTGGCAGTGAAACTTTTTTTATTCTCTTTAATACTTTTTAACACCCTCACAGGTGGAATGAGCTGTTCAAATTAGTCTGTTCCTCAGGCCAAAGACCCCAAAGAGCTGTATCTGTATTCATCAATGGCTTAAGGCCAGACCAGTTCCAATATTATTTCATGATGATGGGATTTTTTTCCTTCAGCCAGCTTCCAATAACTTCTAACTTTATTTTATGGCTTTGCTCTTCCTTTTTACCCATTTTGCCTGGTTCTTGCATACCTTCTGCTCACTGTTGCTTGCCGTTGTCCTTTATGCAGTTTCAGAATTAACCAGTTTGGGTTTTTTACTCTTATTTCTTTTGTTCTATATTTCTACCTTTGCTTCTCTCTAACATTTCCTCTTTAGTTTGTTTTCTTTTATGACACAAGGCTGAGCAACCAAGACAGTGTCATAAAGTATGGGACATCCCCTCGGGCCGGCTGACAGCCTATGTACCGTGGATAGAAAAAAAAAAAGATGAAGACGGTAGGGCAGAGACAGGGGGATTACAAGAATATAAAACAGAGAATGTGTGAAATTATAGATATAAAGTTATTTTGATTTGAGAACTTCTCTTTTTAAAATGCCAATGATACATATAAGGTAGAAGTAATAGTATTTTTTAATTTTGAGGATGAATTTGGCAATATTTATGTATTTCAATAATATATTCCTGATTGTTCTGTGAAACTGCACAATTTGGTAGTGACCAAACACTTTTTTTAAATGTTTTAACATAGCACCAAATGGATAGATATGTTAACTATTCTATTTCTCACATTCCATTGCAATATATGATGGCAAGTGAGAGATTTGATGCCATGACTGATGTAAAACCTCGAGGCCATGGTGACAACAGACATCAAGGAGTTGCATTTCAAATAAGAGATCTTTTTAAATTACACTGATAATTTGAAAATACTATCCTTGGAACCCCTATCCCATGTTTGAATCCTGGTATCCTTGTGATAGATTTTATATTTTTTGATATACTGAAGGTAAGGCAAGTTGTATAGCAGCATTCATGCACAAAGTAATTCAAAGTGTTTTACACTTTGTATTACAAAATAATAAATATATATAAAAAATACTGAATGGATCACAAGCAAAATATACACAATAAAACAAAAATTATTGTTTGAAAAGAAAGACACATGCTGTACAATGGCAGTTTTACATTAAGCTTTACCAAAACATATACCTGAGACATTACAGGCTTTGACACAAGCAATATATGATGTCCTAGGAATGACAACTACTTATATAATCACAGCTATGTGATGAATTGGGATAGGGGAGTTTTGATATATATGTTATTCTCTTGGCTATTTAGAAAAAAAAAAACGAAACACTTCTAGACAGGATCCATTGGGACTGTTCAGGTCAAACCTATTAAATTGGATGGTCTCAAATATTTTCTGAATTGTGGACTTTAGATATTGCACACAGTCATATAACAATGATTTGTGATTAAAAAGTGACTGCATTGCTTCGAACCATCTGTCTTTAGCTGTTGCTGTTTAATATTTATACACTGGGCGGGATACCAATGTCTTGCTTTGGGGCTTTTTGTGAAGATTCTTATTAGATGCTGCTGAGAGCAGCTTAACTCCTGAGTTGCTTTTATGAATTTCCAAAGATATTACGTAGATCCGTGAAAAAAAAAGCAGTGGTTAAATGTAAATATCGATTTACTTAGAAGTGTGTTATTCAGACTTACAATTCTATCTACTCACCCTTTAACTCCATGAAAATCTGTGTATCAACTTTATTAGCTTGTTTTAAGCCAATTTTCCAATATATTTTTACAAACCTTTGTGTCATCATAATATCTGCCATTACAATCTGCAAAACTATTTCAGGACTCTATATTCTTTCATTGCTAAACAAACTGTCTTTAGTCACTGTCATGTATTCTGTATCTAAAATAACGTAATTGGACATGCAATACAGAGTTGTTATATGAAATCTAAACCCAAATTCTTACCTTAGCCAAAATATGATGCTTGTTCTTTACACAAACATCAGCTGCAGCTGATTGTGGTGTGTAAAGAACATTAGTAGATAAAAGACCCAAATGTGATCTGAAATAGCCTTTAGTTTGTTGAGTAAAGCCTATAGTTTTGACTAAATTCACACATTTTCAAATATTTCTGAATATTGGAAAATTTTCTGTCATACACCAAATTCTGTTTAATCTCACACTAATTCATGTGAAGAAAAACATCCTGTCACTTAACAAACTAAAGCTAATTTCAAGGTAATAGCATGTTTATCCGCAGCGCTGCCTATGTGATAATGTTGCGTTTTTATAGGTTCGGAAACAGGACACTAAACCATCATAACTTTTCAGCGAGACAGTTTTAAAGCTATGTGTTATTGTCGTGGGAGTCTCTGAATTCTCATTTATTTATTTGTTTACTGAGCTGAACAATGAAAGGGAAGTTGTGTCTGAATACAACCTTAGTGTCTGGGCAGGAATTCACAGAGGTGGACTGAGGATGGACTAATAAAGGCCTTGAGCAGATTGTCCATGAGCCAGACATTCGTTTTTTAACGCAACACAATAAAAACAAAGGGCTTTTAATAATTCTAAGAGCAACAACGGCCTATATTACTTGGCATATTGCATGTCTACCCGAGCTGTACTTTACCCTTTACCTTACACAACTAAAAATAGTGCAAAGTGCAGCATGTATGTCCATTGCAGCCTTTTCATCTTTTGATGTCAATTAACTGCTTTTGTTAAACTTCATAAGGAGTAAAGCTGTGTATGGATTTCAGCGTCTACACAATACATTCGCAGGAGCATGAAAAGGAGCAAGAAGGGCATCCTTTATCCACTCTGCTCCCCACAGAAATCTTCAGAAGCCACTTACAGGGACACAGAAGGTCTTTCTTGTTTTTGCCCTGAGGGGTTGCAGCAAGGGAACTCAGAAGCATGTGTTATCATGACCCTGAGGAGAATTGTGTGTATCTGTTAGTGAGTTTATACTTATGTTTACCCGTGTGTATCTGTATGTGTGTGTGAATGTTGTTGTATAACTGTGCGCACCATTGAGCAACTTGTGTGTTTTTGCACATGTGCATATGATTTTATCCCAAAGGCTGAGTCAGTGTACTGTGCCTCTGTTTCTCCTTCATTGTCATCTTCACTGTACAGACACATGGTCACGCTCATGCTAAATAACCAGGCCCAAATTTGTTTGTTTTAGGCCCAGGATAGTCATGAATGTTTAATTGCTTTTCTCAGCTTCTGTTCTGACAAAGGCGTAATTAAGGCTTGTACATAACACAGACTCTACAAAAATGTACCATTCTTAGCAGACTTATGAGAAGTATTATGGTCAAAAACTCGCTGTTTTTCCAATTGAAAAATATTTTTTGCTTGTCTAGTAAACAGTAGACAGTGTCCACAAGATGGTCACTGTAGCTCATATTGTTTATTGGACAACCCCCTGTAAAAATATTACTGATATTTCAAGATTCTTTTATTTCATCTTCCTTTGTAAAAAAAAAAGAAAAAGAAATCATAATGTGACACAAAACTATTTTATTCAACAGCTAATAGATTAGAAAATTGTTCACTTAAAATGCTTTAGGGTAGATTGGGGTTAGAGTGTCTATAATAATTAATATAATGAATGTTTTACCCTTTTTATTGCTTTTACAATTCAGTCACAATCAACAAAATTTTTGCCAAACAAAGTTCCACGGGGAAAAATAAGTTACTCTAGATGCAATAAAAATATTACCACGCATGATGCTACAAACACCACATTTTGTATACAAATTTTAAACCCAATGTATGTGTAAAATATTAAATAAAACATTTGAAAATGGTACACTCCTTTGGGAAGCTTGATGATCGATTACTTGTAAGTGTTCACCCCTTTGGATGGTTTATCTTGTTAATGCTTTTAGAAAATCAATCATGAGCAATAATATATTTTTTTAAATAATTCCCAAAATCCTTTAACATAAAACTGAAAATGTCAAATTATGAAGCCAATTTACAGATCTACTTCTATGATTGATGATAAATAAATACTACCCCTTTAATTATTGTTGGTAAACATCATAGTCAAACATTTTCAGAGGGAAGAATAAGATGAAATTCTTCCAAGTTGATAAAGAGCCAGCTAATCAACTGTTAACAACATTCAGCTGCAGTGTCCAACAGCGGGGTCCAACAGAATCTTATAACATGCATTTGGTGCTCAATAAAGTGTAAAGTGGAAAATGTTTGTCATAAAAAAGTAGCCAAAGTATTTTTCCTTTCAGCTTTGGAGGTCCCCTTTGAGGTGGTTAATGCAGAAAAGATTTCAGATTGTAGTTGATTATACTTATCTTACAATATGACATAATATCAATTGAATGTGTTGATTGTAGTTTATATCACAATCAAACCTCTATTCCCAGTTTATCTATTTGTGTTTTCTGAAGTCATCACCTTAGCAACTAAAGCATAGCTTTGTAGTTCAAAACAGCAAAACTAAACCTGTAATTTCTAAATAAATGCTGAAGAAAACAGTCTGAGGACAGAAAATCAGCCTAAATAAATCTTTACATCTCAACACTGCATTTTAAACCAAGGCTATGTTCTCGTTATTTCCAAATGTGGGACTCGTGCATGTTTTATGCTCTCTTTAAGCTGATGTCTATGAGCAAAAGGCTAAATAATTGATGAGAAGCGAAGCGGGATCAAACAGTGAAGTTTGCATCTGCTTGTGCTTCTCTGTATGCATAAGCTTTTCTCTAGCTGTGAGTCTGCATGTAGCCATGAGGGCGTGTGTGTGGTCGATAATGTGCATGAATTTTATTTCTGTGTCTGTCACTTCACAGGTGCAACAGAAAACAAACAACACCCCCTAAATTTTTTTTTCTTGTTCTTTTGATAATTACTTATACAGCTTGAAAACCCTTTTCAACTTGCAAAAAAAACCCAAAATAAATATTTTGGTCTTTCAGCTGTAACAGTTTTATTACAGACAAATGTGTATCATCACATTCAACTACCTGAATCTGTCTTCCTAGTAACTTAATATGGCCCCTCCAAACTCTCCATTTTGCCACAAGCATAAACACAAATGTATTTTATTGAGATGTCCATTATAGACCAATATAAAGTAATACATAAATGGAATAGCACATAACAGTAAAGAAAAAGTACATAGATTTCAAAATTGTTTCCAAACAAAACTCTAAAAACAGGTGTGTTCTAAGCACTGGTCATACTGAGCAGCTCTACGTCAAGCTTTGTAAAGCCACCATTAGCAATGATTTCTGTCACAAGTCAACTGTAATAATCCTTCTTCTAACTTTGCTCATGTAGAGACTCATTTTTGGCTTTCTTATTTCCAAACTGTTCAGACTCAATGTGCAAGTCTGTAGACCATCTGTGAATATCAGTTTTCAAGTTTTGCAACAGAATATAAATTTGATTTAAATCCAAACCATTGCAGTACATGAAGATGCTTTGTTGTAAACCATTCTAATGTACATTTGTTTCTAAAATATTAACCTATCTCTGTCTCAAACAAGTTTTGTTGCAGGACTTACCTGCATTTATCTCCATCTGTCTTCTAATCACCTTTGACCAGCATCCCTGTCCCTGCCAACATCTTGTTTCATAATGTGGATGGTGTTTTCTATAACACAAATAATTTTGTATGTAGTTCAGAATGTTTCATTCTGGCCCCATCTAACCAGTATACCTTGATTCACATAGTTTATGTCTCCATTAAACTGCTTGTTGTGAAATCCGGAGAGGAATTGTTATAGATTTATTTAGAAAATCTTGCCACTCTTCTGTAAAAGTCAGTTGTTGACACATCAGCGATTATGCTAATCGTTGTGTAAACAGATTTGCCCACTTTAGCAGTGTATCTCTGCTGCTCTTTTATTTAATTATTATTAGTGCTTATTTTTGCTTTTCCGTATTTGTGTTATCTAGCACTGTATTTTGTAAAACACAAAGTAGTGAACTTTTGTACTGAAGCAATCATGTCTCCTTTGCCTCTCCTCTCCATCCAAACACACACACATACACCACACCTCCTCCATTAAATGCTCACTCGACTGAACCTGTCATCTTCCCTTTGGTCTCTTAATGGCCATCTACTTCTGGAGACCTATTAGAGTACAGGACATGTTATTGGAAATCAAAGAGGATTTGGAGTCTAGGGTGTCCTCCTGCAGGGAAGACTGACCAGCAGAGGTCAACTTGTTGCAAAAACACACTCAGCCAAGATGGATTGGCTTTGAAAAAGTAATCTTATGTCATATCAGCGTTAAGATTGTAAAACAACAATCAAATTTTCAGTCAGTAAAATATTTGTTCACTGCTGCAATATGAATCTTACAGAAATGTTGTTGCTTTTATATACTTACTGGGCAAGTTTTAAATATATGTAATTTAAACTGCCTTGAGCAAATTTGAAATAAATATTTTTGATATGCTTAATATTTGATATTCATATTTTTTCTAAAGATTTTGAAATCACAACATCTTGAACGTCCCAATATGACTCATAAAATTAAAAAAAGAAACAAAATGCTTAGTCTTCTTAATAATTAAAGCCAAAATAACAGACCAAAATGTAATGTCTTCCTCAAACCCAGAAGAATATACAGTATAACTAAAAACATAAGCAGGAATCATAAGAAGGTATATCCAATTTACAGTAAATGTGAACTGTCCATCAATCCTTATGCCACAAAGTGAAGGAAAATCCACCCAAGCTCAACTACTAGTGTCATTGCAAAAATACTTGCACATTATTTAAAGTCTGTAGTTGTTAATCTATTTTCTAATAATTAATATTAACACACCACAATGATTAACCTCCATTAATCAGTGTGGCTTTAAACTCGGGTCAGTTAGATAAAGGGATTCATTTAATCCATTTCCATGAGACTTTGAAATACAAAATATAGAACCCTAATGGCCAAAAACTGTTTGCATGCACAATAAAAGCTACCCAATTTGTTGATTTATCCACATGTCTGTGTCCAACGATGTAAGGACCTGGGGTCTAGGGGAGCACTAAAATGCCTTTGAGTCAGCACTAGCATGTGATGTCAAAGCAGAAAACAATATTAAGCCCCCAGAGCAGCTTGAAATTTGGAAGCTTAGATGCACATTAAAAGCTATGGCTAACAAAAGCAATGCAGTGCAATTGATCTAAGCTGTGTGCAAAGGCAGGACTTTGGGGAAATCAGAACCTTCATTAAAGTTTCATATCGTATTTCTGTACCCTTGCAGTTTCATCTTGTGTCTCCATTTACTTATGGGCCCAAACTGAGACTCACTGTGAGGCTTTGTATTATTCTGAAGGACCAGTATTAATACAATGATTGGGACAGCAAAAGTTTATTTATTTTTTACTCATTTTTATTCCTTTTTTCTATATCTTAGTGAGGTCATCTCTGTAGATGGGAACATTGTGGGGTATAGGTTTGATAATAAAAGTTTGAGTTTGAATATTTTGACACTAAAATGTCTCTCTAGATAAGGGGACAATTATGCTTTTAAGATACTCATGGTGTTTGTATTTATTTGTGAAGTGTTTTTCTGTTGCGTCATTCAATTTCCTGATTCTTCAAGATTGTTTTTATTAGTCTTATGTAGGGCAGTAACAATTCTTCAAATAATTTGAGTACCTCAATTATTAAATTATGTTCCTTAAATTATGTTTTACTATTAAGCACACCGTGTTCTGACCGGGTGACTATTTGTGTGGCTGGTTTGAGTGATCGGCGGCGAAGTGTGCAGTAGGTGTATACAGCTGGAGTGGAGACTCGTGATTGGGCCAGCAAAATGTATTTATAAGACAAAATCAAATATCTGGGATTATTTAGTCCATCACAACCAGAACCTCGAGGTTCTCTGTTGTTGAGTGTTGCTGCAAATCAGTGGAGAAACGACCGCAGCTGCTGCGCTCCAGACCGTAATACGGAGAATCTCCCCACTGGACTAGAACCGAACCAAATCACGCATTAACCTGTTATAGAGAGCAACTTGCCACTGGAAAGTGTCATAAGATGCCCTTGTGGAGCTCGGGTAACTGTTGTGTTGTTCGTGGCTGTACTCTAATAATCAGATAATCATGGTGGCAGATATTACAGCACCACGCTGCCTGGCTTCATGCAGTGGGAAGAGAGTGTGAGAACAGTCATGGTGAGCACCTTGTGCCTGGTTACTTCTTGCTTGCTGCTTCTTGGTAAGTGTTCATAGTTGAGCGTTGTTTACCGTTAGGGCATTGCCTCAATTGCTATGTTTAATAGTGCAGACAGTGGTGGTTTCTGACATGGGCGATAGGGGCAAGTGCCCAGGGAGTTATCCTTTTAGGGATGGCACGAGACCTCCACGGATTGTGGCACAGAGATGGACGCAACGCAGAATGAAGAAGAGTTTGTATTGATAATATTGGTTAAATTTATTTCAGCCCCAAATATTTAATATCTAGGTGTTTTTATGGGAATGTGAATCTTTTAGATCAATTTGAGAAGCAATTTGTATCATATTTCACATTTTATGGTGTCATATAATGTGGGACACCGGTCTTGGTCTCGACTTCCCTCGGTCTTGGTCTCGACTTGGTCTCAGACCCTAAAAGCCTTGGTCTTGTCTCAATCTTGATACACTCTGGTCTTGGTCTTGACTTGGTCTCAGGTTAGGTGGTCTTGACTACAACACTACATGCTACTTTATTATTGTTAGGTAAATTTTCTAAACTACAGAAAAGCAATTGTTAGGAATGCACAAATATAAAAATCTGGGCTGATGTTGATATCCGATCTTAATACTGTTATTATGGCAGTATTTACCAATATTTTATCAAATATTTTGATTATTTGTCAGAATAATCAATAGACTACTTAATTACTAACATAATAGTTTACAACACCCCTCATGTTTTGTGGCAACGTGTGCAGCCCATTTTATGCAGGAACATAAAACTATGTAGAATTTGCTCTCTTCTATAGTTCTAAAAATCTTTCGACAGTTTTAATTGTGTTACTACCCTGACATGGAATATTTTTTACTATGGGATTGGTATCCTTGATTGTATTCTTCTTTAAGGCACAGCAGCCAGTTTGGTCAGAATTTTGACTTCAATAAAATTCACAGCACATCTTTCTATCCATCTGATAGAAAGTGGTTTAATAAGATGCTCTGTAGGGATGTATTTGTATTTCCTCAGGTTATCTTTAGTTTGATGATTTGAAGCACTGAAATGGAAAACAAGTGATAAGAGACAGAAATATATAAGGGGACAGCAGTTTAAAGACACTGTTAGTAAAGGACAGAAGACAAGAAAAAAGAGATAAAGTGGTAGGAAAATGGTGCACACGCCGATGATGAAAATGGTTTCCTTCTTAAATTCTGAAGCAGTCCAATTAGCCTGCAAAAACTCTGAATTGCACAGACACAAACACAGAAGTCTACCTTGTCAGGGGGAGAGGGAAAGCGTAAGGAGGAGAGGATAGAAAAAGGGGCAAGGATGGTGATGTGGAGCAAAAGTGGCAAAGAGTTTTGGAGGAATGGTAGAAACCAGGGAGAGCAGCCTCCATGCTCATGACAGCAGCTGAAATCCATTCCACTTGAGGGAAAGGAAAACGGCACTTCCATGAAGGAAATACACAAGTAAAAAAGACATATGGGGGGGGCTGGGAGGGAGACTGGAAAGGCAAGGCAGGAGCGATATGACAGAAAAATGACAGGAAAAAATAGATAAATCTGGTGTGTGGGAGAGTCACAGCAAGAGAGGAAAAGGCAAAACACACAGACTGTTTAGACATTTGTGCCCATTAGAAATATTTGCGTGTTTG
Organism: Brachyrhaphis terrabensis; assembly: GCA_903067065.1. NCBI lineage: Eukaryota > Metazoa > Chordata > Actinopteri > Cyprinodontiformes > Poeciliidae > Brachyrhaphis > Brachyrhaphis terrabensis. Next base: position 4,829 of record CAEGAG010303328.1, on the reverse strand, counting down.
GATAGTTGTTGTAAGTGTGGGTGGATAATTCAATCAACAAACTGCATGTGATGAGCCAGTGTTGTGCCTGAGTTTCCAAATCCTATCCTTGCCATTCACAGTATTACCGACTTTTTGCACAGAGAAGTTGTCAGCATCAATAAGATGAAAATCAGTTTTAACAGAAATTAACCTTTGTGATTCCCTGTTTATTTTAATAATGTTTGCAAAAATAATAATAATAAAAAAAGCCCTCTTTCCAACATCAAGGTCTTCATAATTAGAATTTTTCTTTCATTGTTTTTTCTCACAGACTTAGATGTCCCAGTTTTGACTGTGCACCAGACGGTCGGCGATATACGTACAGGTTTCTACCAGGAGAAGACAGTATTCCTCCGCTGCACCGTCAACTCCAACCCTCCTGCAAGATTCATCTGGAAACGTGGTGCTACGATCATCGAACAGAGCAAAGACAATGGAGTGGACATCTATGAACCTCTTTATACTCAGGTACACCTGGACAAGGTTTTCTGCATTTCTGAAACCATATGAGGCTAAGGCACAGGAAAAAGAGAAAAACCACTTGCAATTGTTTGCTAGCTGCTACTGCAAGTATCCCTCTCGCATTACAAAAGCCCTTTGGTAATCCTTTTGAATTCTTGAAAGATTGTAGTACATATGTTAAAGCCATGATGAAGACAGAAAATATGAGGAACACCTTTTGCTGGCCAGGTGAGACAAAATGAAACTTTTTGGCCTGCATGTAAAATATGTCTGGTTGAAACATAATTTGAGCGTGCTTTTCCCAGCATGAAACATGATGTTGGTAGCAACATGATCTAGGGGGCTTTTTTCAGTAGGCTCAGGAAAACTGGTCAGAATTGATACAAAGACGAATGAAGCTAAATACAGGCCAGTAAAAAAAATTTAAATAGTGAAAATTATTATTCACAAATGCTATCCAATCTGTTTAATTGTTCAAGAAAAATTTTCAGCCTCTACCAGAAAGCTGATAGAGATATGGCCAAATGAAAGAAAGGTCGAATTTCAGCAAAGAGCTAATCTGACGTCTACATCAATTAGACAGTGTAGTTCGTGTGACGTCAATTTTGGACTATAATCTGTACCAGTCTTCAGACTCTCTCAATGTATGTCCATGGTTTATTGTTCATGGATAAAGTGTGCAGACTGCAAACAATGCAATGATAAAACTTGTTTTGAAAAAAAAACAATTCAAAACAACAACTTGAAGAAAAATTAATTCCTGTTTTTAATGTCCTGTTTTACTGCAACCATCACTGTGGTGCAGTTTAGTCAAAAGTACAACTTTACATGAATTAACAAGGTTGCAAAGTCATGTGAACAGAAATAGCATGTATAGTCAATTTAAAACTCATTTTAAACATAACTTTAAGGGTGAGATAAACTTTGTAATTGTGCAGTCATTGGCATTTTCATTTGTACATATAGCCTCTTCAAAGGCTGAGAGGCATTTCATTCAATTTATATTATCTTCCGAAAGTATGATTTATGGGTCATAAGACTCCAGCTATTCGAATCGGTTCTTCACAGTTTATATTCAGTGTCAGACCTGGTGGCCCTGTCCTGCTCTTTATTGGATTTGTGAAGAGCTTGTCTTCCAGCAAACCCCCTGAACATCTCATAATGGCTCATCATGTTATTTGGGAGAATGTATTAGTCTTCACTCAAGCCTTTTATCTTGAATGCTAAAATAATATTTATAAATCAAAGCTTGGTGCTACCTTATCTCATTCAATGCCTCTGTCTTAGAAATACATCAGTTATATCATGAGAAACAGAGAGAGGTTGAGATGATCATGAGAAGGACGGATGTAACAATGGAGAGGATTGGTGGATTTTGTTTTTGTGTTGTGATCTGAAAATCTAAAAAAAAAATAATTTTCCTAATGGCATATGCAAAAGCCTTTTCTAAATGCTCCATCTTTTTATCCTAATGGAGCAATGTTGATTTAGATGATTGCAGGGTACATGAGACATTGCATTTGATTATGCTTTACAAGACTAAATGTAGCTTAGAATACCCTAAGATAAAAGTTATTTTAATGATATTTAATGCAGTGAAGGTATTGTGAGACTGTATATCTTTAGTTCAATGTTTAATATGTCTTTAAATAATCACACAAAGATTAATCTGAGGAAAACATTTTTACAGTTCATGCTGTTTTGGTGTTGTGTGCCTCATGTAGGGCGAGACCAAGGTGCTAAAACTGAAAAACCTAAGGACCAAGGATTTTGCCGACTACACTTGCCAGGTTTCTGTCCGCAATGTGTGTAACATTGAAGATAAGTCAGTCACCTTCAGGCTAACAAATGCTACAGGTACGTTGTTTTGTTTGTCTTTGTATTTGCAAAGAAAAGGAAAAAGCAAACGCATCCTTGCAATCCACAACCATATACAGGCTTCCGCAGATGCATATTTTACTCTTTTCTATGAAATGGCTTGCTTTCATCCTTTTCACTCCTTCTTTGATTTTAGAAAACTTCTTTTTTATCATAGTTTTCTCTGCTTTCTGTATTATGACTTAGAAATGTTCTTTTCTTTTCTTGAGCAGGAAATACTATTCATTTCTCACTGCCTCATCTTCTCATTTTCCTTGGTGTGTATCTATTTCTCCACCTCACTTTCTGTCTGGGCATCTTTTTTCTCCACTGGCTTTTTCCTCTCGCTGTCTCTATCTTCTCGCCTGCCTCCCTGTGCGCGGCGTTGTCTGCCTGTCTAGTTTTTCTGTGTCTGAGAGCTCATCTCAGGGCCGTCAGCTGTAATTCAGTTGTCACGCTCCCTGTTATCTCCAATTCTCTCTGCACCGGTCTGTCCATCTACACGCCACCGCCCAGCAACTCTCTTACTTACAACAACACTGTTGCCGTTGACAGTCCTGTCAGGTTTGTTACGGTCAGACTGATGCACCACAAGGGAATGCCCTGAACTTAGTGTATATTACCAATCTTTTTATTCCACTGTGTATTTATCTTTTTCTCATCTCTTTTGCTAAACTCTTCTCCCATCAAATCAATTTTTTTTTTTTTACATTTTACTAAGGAAGTTCATTACTTTAAGACTGAACTCTGGCAAATTTAATAAAACCATCCTCCATAAAACATGAAAACAAAGTTTTTGGCTATATGTTATGAAGACTGTTTAAGGTTGCTTGTTGTAATACTGTTTTTCTCATGGTCAAATAGGCTGAGTAAGAATAACCAAGCACCATGGAGCAGGCAAACTTCTAATGATTGTTTTATTAGAGTGGATGCTGCTGGCTAGATACACAACCATTGCATGCTAAAGTTCCCTTCTTTAAATCTCCACCATAACTGGAAAAAATTAAAAATTAATGCTCCCTCTAAGCAATAGCTCGACGTTTTTGGTAATGCGCTTTTTTTTCCTCCTTAGATGAAAAGGTCTATCACATGTTTTTTATTTTCTCTCTTTATTTTTTTTTTTCTGTAGCAGCAACTAACCTGTCTAGGCTTTGATCAAAGGTAATACAATCTGCCAACTAGGACCTCTTTGGCTTTAAAGTTTAAACACACAGCTTATCTACTGCGTTTATAGCAAAAGTGATGGTTTTAAGTTGCAAGTTACTCCAGTGACTTATTGACTGTCAATATGTCTTAACACATTACTGCATATTATAAAAGCAGCTGAGTTTCTTTTTGGTATTGCAGCTAGCTCATTTATCCAACATAAATATCTTTCTTTGTGATCAGGAAATAGCTATCCGTGACGCATTATTTAAAACCACTTTATTTAATAATTTTGTTTAACATTTTGTTTATTTGTTAGACCCTTCTTAATAATCAGTGGAAAAATCTTTATTTTTATTCCAGTACTCAAACTCTTCTTATAATTACAGACCAAGTTTTTGCATGAATCCACTGTTAATTTCACCAGTTGTCTTTGTTGATGAGCTTCAAGTCTATAAGGTTGTAAATCTTCCTTCCCATCACCCCAATCTTAATGTCTTCCACAAATTCTGTCAGATTCAAGTTACTAATTTGGTTGGGCATCTTCAAAATTTCAAAATTACCTGTTGATAAAATCAAACCTTTACTTTAAATATATCTAAATACTTTAGATGTATAAACCATTTTAGTCAACTTTATATGAGCAGAAACATAAAATTAATACACACCTCTTTTTAAGGGGGTACAAATACTTTCTGGATGCTGTTTTAAGAGCTAATAATGAATAATGGAGTTAGCTCTGACCCAGCATCTTGATACTGCACCATTCAAGGGCAAAAGTTGGCAGAGAAAGAAAACATCCAACTTATCTTCCAGGAGAACAGGCACACACTTGTACACACAGCATAAGAGATCTTGGTGTACATTTCTCAGAACAGCGTCTGGACAATCGCAATGGATAATATAACCATTATCCATTACTATCTGACAGGTTACCTTATCATATGAACCGACCAATCAGTGTAACTTTGTTGACACCTCGTTATATTGCATGAAATATGTTCACACTGTGTAATTGTTGAGTTTTCTCTCCCGGAGCTGTGTGAAGTGAACTGTAACCTTGTGTGAGCATCTAAATCCAATTCTCAGTGCTTAAATAAATTGACAAAGGTCAATAATCAACTGTCTGCCATCTTTATACTTAAACAGATACAGTTTTATAAAACTTACCAATGTTGAGGATTTGGATTTGGTGGAAGTTGGAAAATATGCTCCATCTTTCTAAAGGGTTTGTAAGGTTTTACATTGTCCTTGTCTTTCAGTTTATCATATTTTCCTTAACACTCCTGAGGAAGTGGGCACAAATGTAGTCAGAAAAAAAAAAAATATATATATATATATAT
>CAEGAG010303235.1:0-50942 GCA_903067065.1 Brachyrhaphis terrabensis | reverse complement strand
TATATTACTAAAACTTTGAAAACTCTTTCTGTGTACCGTCTGTATGTAGGCACATGCGGCTTATAGACAGGTGCGGCATATGTATGTACAAAAATGTTTTTCCCTTTACGAATGTACGGGGTGCGGCTTATAATCGGGTGCGCTCTATAGTCCGGAAAATACGGTATTTTAAAGTCTTTGAGCTACAGGGAAACAGTGTAGGGACTTTAGAACTGGTGTTATGTGCTCTATCTTCCTGGTTTTAGTGAGAACGTGAGCAGCAGCGTTCTGAATCAGGTTCAGCTGCTTGATTTTTTTTTTTTAGTTAGACCTATGAAGACACTGTTACAGTAATCAATGCAACTAAAGATAAAGAAATGTATGAGTTTCTTGTGATCGTTCTGGGACAATCGTCTTTAATCCTGGAAATGTCCTTCGGGTGATAGAAGACTGACTTTGTAATTATCTTTAAGTGTCTTTGAAGGTTCATGTCTTTGAAAGTTTGTCACTACACCCAGATTTCTGGCCTGATCACTAGTTTCTAGTTGTAGATCATTCCTATTTGGATCCAAAGATAAGAATTTCGGCTTTGCATCTGTTCAGCTGGAGAAAATTGTGGCACACCGATGCATTGATTGATTGATTGATTGATTGATTGATTGATTGATTGATTGATGTGTAATGGTTAGCTTCACGGTCAAGGTCAATGGAAAGTTCCTGCAAAAACAGAGAAACATAATGTGTGTGTGTGTGTTTTAGCATTTCTCATCTTGCCTGTTTTTCCAACCACATTCAGACTGCTCCCTACAGAGCTCAAAGCCCCTTAAGAAGAAGTGCTGTTTTTTGGGTTAGGTGTAGGGCAAAGGTCAAGGGTAGGGTATAAAAATGAATTAAAAATGAATGGAAAGTCCTTGTGAAGGTGGACATGTACGTGTGGTCGTGTGGTAGGCCTGACAGGAGTGGGCCAGCCATGTGTGATGGAGTACTCACAGCAGACTGACCAGAGTAATGAAAAATGCATGACTGCAGCTGATACCCGTGGCCCGGCTCACCTGAAATGGCTTTGACACACACATGCACCTGATTCCCAAATGCAATAAACCTAACATGTTTTAGAGGTCATTCATATCTGATTTATAGTTGATGCCATCAAGGCTTAAAAGGTGTAAAGCCTGTTTTCACGTTGTCGGTGACACTGACCAGAAATCCATAAATTGTACTATTGAAAATTGACCAGTTCAAGACAACTGCACCCAAAGGAGATGGATTCTTCTTTGTTTATAATGGCTGCTGCCTCCACATAGTTCCTGTGGTCATGGACGGGTGAGTGAGGGGGTTTTTTTGACTTAAGGCACAATGTCGCTGTCAGATCAATAAGATGTGTAGAGCTGTCTCCTGGGTGTTGTCCTCTGGAAAGCCTTTGGCAGACATTTGATCAGAGAGGGTTTGTCGTTAGTACAAGGGCACATAGTGTGAGTGGTGAGTGTGGCAGATTGACAAAGTGATGCAAGAGTGCAGCATTGTCAGCACGGATGTTGTTAACTAGAAGGAAAATGTCAAAGAAGACAAAGAAAAATGTTCACCTCATCTGTACACCAAGGCAAGAGAAGAAGAATGACGAGAGGGTCTTAGAAAACTCACCGCAAATATTACAATCCTCAACTTTATTGAGAAGATTCAGCACATTGTGTAAACAAAATCAAATTTTTATTCATGGCTCTGAAAACTAAACTTCAGTTTAGAAAAGAAAAACATACCGATAAATACAAACAGAAGGTAAATTTACAAGTTCTGAATAATTCAACATTTAGATGGCTGGGCACTAATGCAGCGCAATACCAAAATCAGAACTTAGAATTGTTTTGGTAACAGGATGGATGTCTGAATTATTGTTCTTCTTTCTTCAGTACAAAGCTCATACTTTCAGTTTCTGCATGATGTCATGCAATGCATACCTCCAGCTGTTCTTGCAACTCTTCCATGCAGGTCAGGATTATGGAGTGCATGAGTAAAACTTCCCTTAGCAATGGATTGCTACCTCTCCATCTTATTGCAAAGTAATACAAACTTTTACGGCAAAGTTTTTATTACTTTGCAATAAAAACTTTTAAATGCAAAGTTTTTAGTGCATTAAAAAACTTTGCAATAATGAAGACTTACAATATTGTCACAGTCTGTTAATGGGTGTTCATATTGTAGCAATTTAAGCTTCAAAAGTACATTTTTGTGCCACATTTGGGCACAATTCAGATGTCACACTGGGACAGGTGGTCTATAAATAAACCTCACAAGGAAAGGGACAAAACAAACAAACAAAAAACTGAGAGACTGACAACCTAACAAGTGCACTTCTAGAGAGATGCAGATAGTTTTTCTGACAACATCACAGTGAATTTGTGAGTTTCTCCAAAAGCAAGGAGCATGCCCAGTCTTGAGTGCACCTGTTATACAGTAGCAGAAAAGTGTAAAAGCTCTTCGTAACAAAAAAAGAATACACTGCTCAGTTTTGAAATCATGATGGTGTATTTTGATCTTCCACATCCATAAGCAAAACAATCTGGGAAAGCTCTACAGTATCCACATTTTTCCCTTTCTAAAAGAGCTGTTGCTCTTGTATCTATTTACTTGTTTGTTTTTTTTGTCTACAGAACGATTAGAAACACGTATTCATCAGTTTATCTGCATTCATGTTGTTGCTGATCAGCATGACGTCTGTGCCGTGCCTTGATTTTTGTAAGCTATTTACAGTCTTCTGTCTGCGTCTTTGTATTTTCTGCAGTCTATTCTCAGATGGCGGTTTGCAGAGTCTGCTGCCACTGACATCAGCCAGACATGTTTTGAGATAAATGGAGCCGATAAACAGATTAAATGGTTAGGAAATTGCTTTGTGTTCATTTGTTTCTGGTGTTTGAGTATTTGGGTTTTTTAAGCAATGAATTGAAAATAAACCCTGTGAACCCTCATCCTGGGAGTTAGGTTGTTTATATCTATTTTGGTTGTTGATTTTTCAATGTGCTTTGCATTAAAAACTTTGCATTAATTTGTCAAAGGGTCATAAGAGTTCTTCCTTTTTTTGGGAACACGTAAAACTTTTATATGATGTGATGCATTATGTGATCTAAAATATATGCCAAATATGATGCAAGATAGTATGATGCTGTAATAAATGATATAATCTGTTTGGATACAATATGATAAAAACTATTTGATACATTGTGACACATGATACAACATGGCAGTATGATTTTCATCCAAATATGATGACATGATTTACAATATGATACATGATATATCATTTGATAGAAAGCCATGCAGTATGAAATGATACGTTACAATATATTGTCAAAAGATTAATGTGTGGTCATTTGTGAAAAGCGCTTATTTTCAAGACTTTAAAATTATTTTTATATAAGCTTTTAGGAAGTAAACAACATAATCTAATAGGAAATAACTACAAATTATTATATTTCAATTTCTTAATTTTATTTTATATTTTGTTAAAACCATAATTGTAGTTATGCGCTGTGTTTAAATCAAAGGTAACCCACCAACTTTTTATTTTCATCTAAACTAAAATGTGCAATTTGTTTGTATTTTGTTTCTCTTAACGCGCCTTAAATGAAAAATAATTTCAAGGTCTATTCTTCACAATTTCAATGAAATATAATAAAAATGTCCCCCATCTACATTAGATCTAATAGCCAAAATCTTCTTAATCAGAAACTAAAATTCTCTGCTAACCATTGCCTAATTCTTATCAAATTGTAGTCCTGCTTTTGCTACAAACCCAAACATTTACAGCCGAAATATTCTGAATTTGAAACTTAGCCTCAATTTCTTACCATGACTTCCCAAGAGCCAAATGTTGTTCTTGGGTTGACTGATTCTGGATCTTACTCACTCTTTTTTCTTTTTTTCCCCCTGCTTTTCAGTTCATTGTCACGCTGACATTTTAGCACCTCCAGAGTATTTTCTCTTTGTAGCTGCGAAAAGCAAACACAAAATCCTTGACAGGTGAACCAGGTAAAAATGTATTCTGCGTTTTGTTTGGTACGTCAGTGTTTAGAAAGGGTTCTTGGAGATTGTTAAAAGGATTTCCAGAGAACAAAAGAAGATAAGAATAGGCAAGTGTGGGAACTTGAAGTTACTGCACATGCACACATAAGCTTCCACCTGACAAATTTCATGTTCTTTTCTACTTATCTGAAAAACGTTTCAAGAGGACACTGCCTATTAGTGCATGATTGACATCATGAGTTTATTATGTAATCCAGTGGCGGCACAAGGACACTATTATTGCTCACTTTCCCTGTCATCTGGACCTTAGTGTGGCTGTGACTCTTTTCCCCTTTTGGGTAAAGTCTCAGGGCGATGTGATTCAGCGGCGCTGTCAAAAACAGCACAAGATAATGAGTAGACCGCACTACTGCAGCATGACAGCATTCTGCTTAAATACAGTACATTGCAGCATAAAGTACTTGAGCATTCAAGGACAATGCTTTGTCACTTGAAAGGGCTGAATGCATTGTGCAAGTTAGATTAGAGACTCATATACTGTACAAAAGGTGACCAAAGTCACACTTTTGGGGTGTGAGGAAGAGAACTCATCTATGCTCGTGTAGAAAGCTGGCTGGGATTCAAACATGGGATCTTCCTCCTGCAAGACATCACATGGTTTCCGTCCCCTTTAAGTGTTTTTTATTTTAATATTCAGTTTTGTTTTTATAAAAACTGGGTTGAATACAAGTTTTTGTTTTGAGTTAGTAAAAAACGGGTTTGTGGGACCTTGATTACCATCTTACTATTAGATTTGTGGTATTCTACACTGAAAAGCATCCTCTATGCTGTGACAGGAATTTAAGCAAACATTTTAACTTCTCTGTTTATTCAGTGGCACAGTTTTAAGCACTATTTCCTTACAGCAAGAAGGTACTGCATTTAAATCCCAGCCAGGGCCTTTCTACCTGGAGTTTACTCATTCTTCCTTCGGCTTCTTCCCAATATACTAAGGTACCTTTAAATGCTCTATTTTATGTTCATGCATGGTTAAATGGTAAATGGGCTGCACTTGTATCGCGTTTTATCAATTCATAGGACTCCAAAGCACATCAGACAACAGTCAGTCATTCATCCAATCATACGCACATTGAGGGAGTAGTTTATGTATGGTTGACCCTCTGGCGCTCTCTCTTGTTGAGATGGCTGCTCAGATGGATGTCTTGGTGCATCACTTGGATGTTTGTGTTCATTTCGTAGTTCTTTTGTAGTTAGTCTTTGGGACAGTTGTGGGTTATTTTCATGGGCAGAGAAGGAAATATCACCCTATGGAAGACTGCTTGGCTTTGTAGTCTTCCTCGCTGCAACATTGTCTGGATTTTGGTGGAATGTTACAGGCTCGGTGTGCAGATTGGCTGCCGTTGTTGTTGTTGACCCCGTTTAGTTATTTTGGCCTTTGCTACCTTTGTCTCTTTATAATAGCCATGGCCTGACCTGCTGTTAAGCAATGGCGGTCAGTCATGCCATTAAGTTTACCAAGTCACGGATTATTTTGGTTTGTAGTGAAAATGGGATTCAGGGAGTTGAATGTAGCATTAAAAATTTTTTTAGAGGCATGTTGTGGTTAAAACAGTTTCCCCTCTGCTTATAGATCATTTGATCTGTCACAACACTGGAGATAAACTAAATGGTACATCTCCAGTGAAACATATATAAACCTTTACAGCTCTTAAGAGACCATTAAAATGATGAATTTCTCTGATTTTACTTTTTATAGGTATATGTTTGAGTAAAATGAACATTGTTCTTTTATTTTACAAACTACTGACATGTCTTTGAAATTTTAAGCAAAAAAATTTGTATTTATTTGCAGAAAATGAGAAACAGTCAAAATAACAAAAAGGATGCAGTGCTTTCAGACCTCAAATAATGCAAAGAAAACAAGTTCATATTCATATAGAAACAACAATACTAATGTTTAACTCAGGAAGAGTTCAGAAATCAATATTTGGTGGAAAAACCAGGAGGTTTTCGATGGGGTTCTGTGTAGTGGGCGCTTTATTTTTTCCTGAGCTGTATATATGTGTATATAAATTATAATTATTATTATGCATTGATGTAAATATAAAGTAATAAAGGATCCACCTAAACATTGTCTTAGGTGGATTATATGTGATTTGGAAAAGAGTGTGGGATAAAATAAATTTCTCTTCTTGGATATTTGATTGAATTTGTTATTCTTTGCTTTTTATATTTGCTTTATTTTTCTATCATTTGCAACATTTAGTTTTTTGTGTTTGCAATGAAAATAATTTGATCTGCATATTTGGAATAAAGTTTACTTCTACTAATCTTAATTTACTACAATATCATGTTTTAAAACTACTAGGGCCAAAACAAAACCAAAAGATGGAGATTTACAATCACACAGAGATTGGTTATAGTGAGAATTGAGTCATAATCATCTAATCCAAAAATTGAAATAATTCTTAAAGTGATTATTTGAAACAATGAAGGCTAACTAAAGCAGCAGGTATTGAGTGATCCTCACTTTCAGCCCTTGGTTCAGGTCAAACCCCCGGTTCTTACTGCACACCTCTGATAACTAAGCTCTGGTAAATGCTTTAGAAATGCTCTTTTACTCATAGTGCCAATCTTTTAGCGTTGTCACTTTGCTCTCAGTTTAGTTTAATATTCATGGAAACCTGATTCAGATTTATGCTGACCATGTTAATAGCTTTAATGATGGGAAATAAAACCTTTGAACCTTTCTGAACATGGAGATGAATTATTTATTCTCTGTTTTGATGATCATTGTTTGAACATGTTCTTGGTTTCTTATAATTTTTATGAACTCCAATCTTTTATGCGCTGAAAAAGGTCGAAGAGTCTCAGTTCCCTCTGACATGCCTATATTAACAGGAAAAAGATAAAATAATGAATTTGACATCAAATTAAACTAAATTCAATCTTTTTAGCTCTCTAAAGGTTATGCGTATCTTTAATTTTTTTATGAGTCTCTGATAAAGTTATAGACTGATTATGCTGGAAGAAATTTTAAATGAACTAATTCATTTATATTCACTTCTGATGCAGATTCAGATACAAATCTGCAGCAATGAAACTGCAGTATAAAAATAAATCATATGTATAAGAACTTCACATAAATATGGAAGTAAAGTGAATTATTGAACAAACAAAATAAACTCCTGAGAATTTCTCTTTGTAGAGATAAAATAATTGTATTCTTGTGTTAGTCTAAACTTTTATTTTAGGATGTCTCAAAAACTTAGAAGTTAAACATTAGTGTAGTGATCATGTCACATTTACTTCACTCTCCAATGAACTAAGATGCTGCAGGATCTATTTTAAAAGCCAATGATACATATTTTTATTCCAATTGGGCCTTGAGCAGTTGCTCCAACTTGAGTTCAACTCGGTTATGAAAGTGTCTATAATGTTGTGACACTATAACCTAAAAAGTGCTTATTATTCTCAAGATTTGCTATAGCTGTAAGCTTATGTTACTATCTCTACTTTCTGTTTAGACATGATATGACTCAGTTATTCTGTTCATAGCAGAATGTTGTGGTGTGCGAACAAAATGTACAGAAAAACTTGTTCTCCTTGGGTCTTGGTTGCATTTAATGCAGATCTTCCACTACTGGATCTGGTCCATAAGAAAATAGATTATGATTTATGGAATGGCAAAAAATATTGTAGATAATTGCTGTCATAAAAAAAAACTAAGCTTTAATTGCTAGGAATAGCAATTAACTAAGAAAAGCTAAGCTTTAATTGCTGCTGATGTTTTTTTATTTTATGTTTTAATTTATTTTTGTTTACAGTTTCCAACCATCCAGTAGATTGTACAATCTGTTCATATGCTGCATTGCTATTCCATCGTTAAGCCTGTTTACTCCCTGTTTCCCTGGCTGTACGTCTCAAGTGTCTTTTCTGATTTTTGTTTGTTAGGTTTCCGAACTTTATTAAACTCAGATTATTTACTAAATCATAACAGCCACATCTTGAATTGTTGTTGCCACAACCATATGAGTGTGGGTATGGTTTTCTTTTGGAAGCGTGTTGTTTTTTGTTGTTTTGGGATTGTAGTCAAAATTTCACGTTTAGCTTCATTGGATCATATGAAATTCTTCCACAAGTTCTTATGAGATTTATTTGGAGTTAAAATATTTATTTGGAGTTAATAAGAGTCTCTGTTTTTGAGGGTAGATGACTGAATGCTGTAACTCAATCAAGAGGTGATGTAGAAAAGTTTTTGTTTAAAGTCAGGCCTTGTTATGCAACCACGTAATTGCAGTGTACACTTTAAAAAGCTTTTTATTTTTTCAAATGAATCATACAAGCTAAATGTCATTAAGTGTGAATAAGGGTTGTTTTATTATGATTTTTTTACATCAGAAAAAATACATTTCCGCAGGTGTTTGTAAACTTTTTATATCCTCTGTACAACTGAATGCAATTATTGTGTTTTGGTTAGCTGCAATACTGAATGAAAATAAAAACTCACATTGTGTTGATTATGAGTTATAAACAATCTTTCGTATTGATTGCTGTAGATGGTGAAGACTTTGGACTGGAAGGATCTTCTGTAGCAGTCTGTGTTACACTGCATCTGAAGAAGCCTCTGACTGAAGAACACCCTGTTCATATGACAGACTCATAAATAGCATGATCAGTTTTGTCCATTTTGTACGTTTTTAGGAATTATCCGTCTTTGCAAAAATAATTTCCAGAGACTCCGAAGAGAAAATATGTGATTGCGAACGGTTTCACCATCTCTTTTTGGTTTTTAAGAGCTGTCTGACTAATTCATAGAATTACAAACACTACAAAGTATAACCTCCACCTTATTTTACAATTAATGATTCACACTGTTGTGACAGGTTAAGAACTGCCTGCGACTCTGACATTGGATGACGTTAGCAATGCGGGATGGGGAAGTGCTCTCCTTTTTTCCATCCATGTTTGTCTTCGTCTTGTGCTCTGCATTTCCCCCCAACTGAGCTCAGTTTTTGAAAATTTATGACCACTCATCATCATGCAACGCAACGTACGCAGCATTATGGCACACTGTGTTAATATTTAAAGTGCTAGACTACTTCCACTCTCCGTTTTTATATACCGACAGAAATAAGTAAGCTTACATAATCTACAGAAGTAGTATCTACAGTAGAGAACAATATTACCAGTTCAGCAGCAAAAGGCCGCTCGTTATGGTCTTTATATAGATATATATATATATATATATTTACTAATGCTCCACTGAGTCCTCAGACAAACTATTGGCCCGTGTTCTCATTAATGTACAGTACATTTCTGTGTTGGTGGTGTTTTTTAGCGAGGAAAGAGCAGAGGAAAGATAAGCCTGGCCACTCATGTGTATTCAGGCAGAAGGAACAACAGCCAGGCGCGTTTTATAGCGACTGTAGTGGCTTCTACCCCCCCTTTATGAAAACCATCCACAAATAACGGGCCTGCGTCAGACTCTAGCACATCTTCTGTTCGCACGTTTACAACCAGTATTCATGCACACGTTTACTGTATTCCCACACAAGCATTGCATGTACACTTTGCTTGAGCCACCCCATCATGAATATTAATAGTAATGAGCTTTTCCTTTGTATCTGCGCTTGTACTGCAAAGAAGGGACTGTCCCTCATGGCAGTGGCAGCAATGTCACCAAATGAAGATGTGTGGTTCATCCAATATTGAATATCATCTCAGCTGGGATTCATAATTCATTATCTAAGTGAAGATGTGGCTCTTGTGAAGAGAATGAGATTTAAATGCTCAGAGGGAGAAGGGATGTAGAACAAGGGGCCGGACCAGGTGCTCTCATTCAAGCGGCACCTGAGATCACTACCCTCGTCTCTCCTACTTTCCACTAAGAGATGAAGTTCAGAGATTGTTATCGCAAGAGATTATTTCTGTCTGGTAAAGAGCAACCAGAGCTCCTGCCAATCATTTCACAAACCAAGACTCTCAGAAGCCTTTAATTTACACAGTTAACATCATGCAGAAGGTGCTACGCTTTATTTATCAGCACAGTTGGAAAGACAAGAGTGCTGACTGCTATAGATTGGGCGTATTTTCTACTTTGAAAGGCAGCGGTGAGTCACCAGGCCTTCGAGGTATTCAGAAAAGGCTGAGCCCAGATATAGAAAAGTAAAATAATCTTACATCAAAACTAATCAGAGGGATGATTTCTCCACCTTATTAGAACATAAATTAAGCCTGATTTGGAGTTTCCTGTCGGAGTGCTGCACGTTTTGTCTGCAGTTAAAGTGCAGGGTTTGTCTGTGAATACTTTTACAGTCAAACTCCATCATGTTTTCGATCAGCCTCTGGTCCAAGGTACTGCAACTAGTCTGCTGAGGGTTTTTATGGGAGACAACCTGGTGCTGGGAACAGACATTCATTGACACTACAAAAAGCCATGGACATTTTTTCCCAATGAACAGAGCAGATTTAGTTTCAATCAGTTCTGTAGTGAATGAAAGATTAGTTTTTGCAACTTTTGTTCCCATTTATGTCTTTAGGGGATAAAATAATTATAGTACTAAGATGTTGTGTTAGACTGCCATCCTCTTTAATTTAATAGATCAACATAAAAATTAGTTAAAAGTGTAATTACTCATTGTATGACCATACAAGGTTTGCTTAAATTTATGTAGATTTAGCTTGAAGGTGTAACATTACACAAATATATACTGGCAAATCCCTTTTGTTTTGGCAAATGCATGTTCTGAATTAATACAGCACTGCTTTAAAGATGAACAACTTGATGTGCAGAGCTGTCCACTGCACAATGTTTAAAATCTGACACCAAATCATAACAGTGTGGGCTCCCCATTATCACTAAAGTCTGTTATTTAAGCGCAGTTGAGGTTTCTTTTTCAAGGAAAGTAGAAGAACTACACCAAAGGTTTACCTGTATTTTTGAAAGCATAGCTTAATTACTCACCTGAAACAATAAAATTAGCCAAGCTCAAAATCCTTCTGCATTCAACAGCATTCAACCATCTTAAAATGCTGAACATGATTCTCTGTCAAGAGAGGGAATATCCCAACAGCTGAACCTTTAAGTTGCATTCAGGGACACTAAATAACCTGGATTATCAACATTTGAGGACATTTTCTTATTCTTGGATATCAGCACAGTCTCATTGAAGCAGTCCTAAATAGTAACCATTACTATTTACAGGTGGATTTATTATTTAATTTATCCAACAATTGGCTACCTGATTATCCTTAAAGGAAAATATAAAAAAACATATCTGCAGTCAGTTCTTTACTAGCCACTTTCTGAAGTTCCAAAACTTAAGAAAAGCAAATTATTTTGACAAATTCTTCACTACTGCATAAATAAAAAAAAAACTGTTTCTCTTGATTAAGGCGTACTAAAACGTAATTTTAAAACTTTAAATCATGGTACATACAGAACCAGGATTGAAATCCCTAATTCATTGGAAAAAGAGTTTCCATGACCAGTAAAACAAAAAACACCTTTAAATACTCTGCTTTAATAAGCTAAGCCATTGCTGGAACAAAGAGTCAGCTAGAATTCCTCCATAATGATGTGAGAGACTGAAAAAGTCATACAGAAAGCAACTTCTTCTTTCAGAAAGTATCACTTGCAGGTACTAGCTTGAATTAGCATATTCCCATTACCACTGTGATAGAACCCGTTTCTTCACCGCCTTCCTGTTGTGTGCTGTGATTGGTTCCTCTGTGTTTATTCTGGTATTTGCTCTTTGCCAGATGATTCGTGTTAGCTTTTCATCCTGTTTGGCTCATGGTTTGTTTATTGTTCTGATTTCCTGTTTACTTTGTAGTTTTAGGATTTTTAGCTCTGCAGCGCTCTGTGCTGTGTACAGTGCAGTTACTTATTATAGATTCCCATCTGGCTGCATCCAGCAAGTGATTCTTACATTTGGGTTCTTCACTGCACCCTTTACACCTTTTGACAAGTTCCGTCTTAAAATAAGACTGACCAATTTGCTTGCTATGTGACTCTTTACTATTCAGGATTCAATGCCAACGACACAAGTGCAGCTTGAGCTAAAGTGTTACTGAAATTGTTTTAATGAATGGAAAAGAGTCTTTTTGTTATGACAAAAGTCAGTAAATCTATTGACTTGTTCAATAAAATGTTCTGTGTTGTGAACTCTTCCATTATTAAGACAAGTTGGCTGACGTAAAGATACAGTATATTAAGGCTTCAAGTCTTAAGTATGTCAATCTCTTTATAAAAGGTTAATTGTGCTTATAACAACTTAGCAAAATAGCAGAAAGTGGTTAAAATCCTCTTGGGGCTTTTGGTAAATTTAGCTGAATTCATAAGTGTAATTTTACATTAAAAAATTTTATCTGGTATTTTTATATTTACCTCAATATCAAAAAAAGTCAGAAGAAAGAGGAGAAAATTCTGAAACCTGTCAAAATGTTAGTTTTTGCAGTAGTACAGACACTATATTTATGTTGTGTGTTAAACTTTGGTGAATATGGAAATTATCCTGATCTGAAAAATGTCATGAGTCGTGACCTCAACCTCATAAAACCCTTTTTGTCCAACATCAGTGTCTGACCTCTCAAATGCACTTCTAAAGGACTTGTCCAAATCTACAATAAATACTTTCATATGTGTGTAAATGCAGATGGGAGAATACTTTGGGAATATAATGCATTTTCAACAAAGCAATGCTCACTTGTTGATTATAATAATCAATGAGGTAGGAGCTTTTTTTATTCTAATGCACTTTGTGGTTTATAGTGAACTATATAAATAAAGTTCACCTACTTCTTTTAAATAAAATATCAAGAAACCGTCAGTACACATAATCACTTTATTAATATGGAATCCATCTAATATAGAATATGACCTTGCTTTCGTCTGTATTGAATTTAAATGAAAAAGTAATTTATTTGCATAAAATGTTAAGATTAATGGAGTTCACAATAATCTGTCAAACTGTCTGTGGTAGGTTGTTTGGCTTGGCAGTTACCTCCACGGTTAATGGAGTATCTTATTAAGTTCGGAGCTGCGTTGTTGCCTTGAAGGAGCTTATAAAACTGATTTCACCCATGCCGCTAAATGCTTTTCCAGGACTACAGTTAATTAACTACAATTCACCACTTTAGCAAGTCAAATGGAGCAATCTATCTGACTTTAACTCGGAGAGGCTCACTTGCCCTGTAGTAGCAGCTGCATCCAGTTTACCATAATGAATAATTCAAACGATACACAAGGCCACTTTTAATTTAGATATTCAGAGCAGCTATGTTTACTGCGTCATCCCTCTCTCAGTCAGCACATTTTCTTTTTTTTTTTTTTTCTCGTTTCAGTGTTGTGCTCACATTGAGGGGAGGGCGAGAGAAAGACAACGAGATAAAAGAGGAGGAGAGCATGAGGAAGCATTTATGCAGCAGCAGTAGCAGAGATAAAGAGTACGCCTTTGGGTGAGGATGAATGCACGTCCGCTGCAGCTCTCGCAGAGATTTTTGTGTGATGTGCTGTACTTACAGTGAGAAAATACGATGAGGTTAAAGCTTGAGCCTATACTTAAATACGTCACAGACATTCAGGTTTTTAGAACTTGGTGTATCTTAAAAAATTATATTATCATCAAAAAACTTTTATCATTTTTGTACTTTCAGAAAGTGCAACTCAGATTAAATACAAAAAGTAAATTTTTGTCTCTCAGAAGATTTTTTCAGGTGGTTTCAGACCTGAAAAAATTATTCTGGTTATTCACAGAGCACTGTGTTCAGGCACATTCGGGGAAAATTGAGTGGAAGGAAAAATGTTGGAGACTGTGCAAAAGCAAAGGCAGCTGTGAAAACAACTAAGACTTTCATTACACCTCAGCAGAACCACAGGCTGGTCTCCGCCACACTCAGGCAGTTTTTCATGCACAAATAATCCCAACCAAGTATTGAGTGAACAGAAGTGAACATACTTTTCAGAAGAATGACACTTTTTATTAGAATACCCTTCCATATTGATCTGATATTTTAGTTTTCAAGACACTGAATTCTGAGTTTTGTTATCTGGAAGCCATAATCATCAAAATTACATGAAAAAAAGTCTTGAAATATTTTCCTTTATTTTAAAAAGCAATAGAATGAAAAAATATAGAGCATCTTTTTACTATTTTGTAGATATAGCTATGAAAAGGTAATGGAAACTAGTTATTTTCTCATTTTATGCTTACTTTTTATTGAGCATAAAATGCCAAACATTGTATTTAATTTTACAAAACAGAGTCAGTGTACTTTGCATAATGAAACGATGACTGATTTTAAAGATTATTCCAGCATAATCAGGAATGAGTTGTCTCTCTCTGAACTCCGGTGTGCATTCATCTCTCCCAGCAGGACGTGACTACTTGCACTCACAGCTTTAATTATACAGAGACGGATTTAAAGGACACATGCAGGTGATGCAGGGAAGCGCACAACTCAAAACCCAACACTCTTTGGTACATACTGTGCTAAAAACGACTGGCTGGAGAACGCTGCATCCCTTTTCTGTGGCCTCTTCTTCTCAGTAAGCTATAAATATCAGGGGAATAATAAAAAGAAAAGAAGTGTCCAGTTTCATTTTCAGCATGCCTAAATAAAGATCGGCTGACTCATGTGAACACTGTTTGCACTTAAGAGTAAAAGCGTAATGGTCTGAGGCCACAAGCTGTGAAATAGTTTCCTCCAGTCTGATTCAGCCCTTTCAGTTTAGAGAATACTTCAGACTGTGATTATTTTGGGGAGAGTAAAGAAAAGCCTTTATCTGAATAATTGATATCTAACTGGGCTTTCACTCAACAGCTTCATCACCAGTAACGTCAACATCCAATGTCTCAATAAAGTATTCATTCTTCTGAAGTCTGGACCACTTCAGTGTATTTTGGCAGATTTTCATGGGACAAATCAACACAAAGTAGCTCTTTATTATACAGTGGATGGAAAATGATGCTACAAATAAATAAATCCTAAACATTACAGCTCTGGCTACGTATATGTTTAGGATCATTAGTGGGGTGAAAGGGAAGGTTTTATCCAAATCTGAAGTCTTTTAAAGACAAGTTAATCTGTCAATAGGCTCTCCCACCTGAGCTGTGAATGTCTGCTCCTCCTCCAGAGTAAACCTGGGGTTTCTGTGACTACTGTGCTCTGTGCAGGTCCTATTTGAAAGGATGGTTTTGTCTTCGTAGGTTTTTTCCATTGCTTTGCAGGATCTTCAAATATTAAGATACTGCTTTATGAGCTACTCCTTGTTTTAAAATGTTCCACACCAACTTACCTGGAGTGTAAGTTATTTGGCCCCTATATGGTTTCTGTTGACCATAATGTCCTTCTGCAAATTTCATAGATTTCACAACTACACTTTGCTAAAATTACACATTTACGCAACTAAATCATAAGGGTTTAGTTGCTCTGGATTTTATTTAGGATTTTCAAATTTTCTCAGATTTTCACTTCACCTAAATTGTAAATAAATACACAATTCCTATCTCTCCTTTAAGCATTTATTTAACTTCAAACTGAAAGGTCAAGGTAAAAAATTATTTATCCAGTTTGATTTGAAAGTTCTTCCATTCTGTCTTTTTTCTCTTTTTTTAATGGGAAAATCATTTTCGAATTAGAGTATCGACTGCCTGTAAGAGTGTTGCTCATCGTTACTAATTGACACCAATTGACACCAGTTCATTGCAGCCTGTGACCTGACAGACATGTAATCACTGTGGCCTTGCACATCAGAGCTGGTGTGTCAGTGCAGATGTCCACTCGCACCACTTTCTATCCTCTCATGTCACATCTCTCTGCTCGGACTGTGAAAAATTTTCTGTGAATTTCATAAAGTTTCCCAGACCGTTGGATCAATATGATGAGTGCCCACTGCTTAGAGGAGGCATTACAGCCATAGAAAAAAGAGAAAAAGTCAGGTAAATTTCACCTGAGTGCTTCAGACAGAGAACCAACATGCTGTTGATAAATCAGTCATGTCCTCTAGCACTGCAGTGCCTCTTGTGATAGAGTGTCTCTTTAGTATGGCGATGGGAATGAACAAAAGGAGACTTGGGAATTTAGGGCTCTGTAAGATTTGTCACATTTTGACACTCGTTTTGCTCCAGTAACCCATGTCAAACTAGGTCATTGTAATCTACCCCATTTCTGCAGAGCGATGTTTCTCTGTGCAGATAGGAAGGTACATGCTGCTGTCCAAAGCTTCACAGCTATTGGGATATAATCTAGAATTGGATCTTAAATGGGACGTGTTTTGCAAAATTCACAATTTACACACTGTTGTACTTCCATTTGGGTTTCTACTGCTTTTAAACAAACAACCCAAGCTCTTAGAAAAACACCCGGAAAGTTTTTGGTAATACGTTTATGTTTATTGGTGACTGGAAAAGGAGCAGTTTCAAAAACCTTTGGAATGTTACATCACAAATCTGCAGGCACTGCCGCATTACCTAGGAACCCCAGCGAAGCCTAGTCTGTCACCTGGCAACCCAAGCTGAACTAAAGCTCATTTGTTCGTTTGTTTGTATCACTGTTTTAGGGCTGTTGTAAAAGAATATTTTAGTAATTGAGTATTCTATTGAGTATTGCTATGAATAATCGAGTACTCGGGATCTCTCTCTTTGTCTTTCATCAGCAGCATTCTTCTCACCATTTGCTTTGAAATGGTCATCATGCAGTTCTGGGAGGAGATATGCTTTCATACTCCAAGTGTACACAATAAAACCCCCAGAGATGTGACGTTATGCTGCTAGCACTTAGCAACAACTCATAGACGGAAGTGAGAGTGCTGCCTAACAAAAAATTTATCCGGCCGGAACACAGTGCGCTAAATATTAGAACATAATTTAACAAAGCTTCGAGGCGGATCCATTTTTCTCTACTTCTGCTTTTCAAAGATGTACACTTGTATATTTGCCTGTCTGTTTGCAGCCATTTTCATGTGTGAGTGTAAATGTTGAGTTTAACCACTTTATCACAAGCACATGCAGAAAGAACCTGTTTATTGCAAAGCAACAATGAGGCGTCACAATGCAGCCATATTGTTTAAACAACAAAACAAAGTTAATCCTTAGTGCTTACCTGTAATTAAATCCATTTCTTTTACAGAAGAGAAAATTAGATTAGCCATCATTATATGAAGATTTAAATTAATTATTTACCAGGCACTGCCTGGTAAATAATTTTACATGACATTGTAAGATCCAGACTAGTTTGCATTTTAGAGGAGGAGCAAAGCAACTGGCAAATTTCAGCTAAACACCTGCAAGGACAAAAAAAAAAAAAAAAAAAAAATCACTTTGAGGAGCTGTCTCAGCTGCCTACCATTGTATTATCACCTTCCCCTGGGATGGACTAATTAACTATTCCTAACCACTGAGATTCATGTGCTGCTTTTTTTTTTACATTCCTTATCTCTGCTGACATGAATAATTCATGCCAAACTGGAAATGTGAGACAAAATTGTGCTAGAAAGTGCAGGGAAATTAGAGAGGACATCTTTCCTTGTCTTTGCTACAACTTTGTGACCTGAAGTAAACACGAGATAAACAGCAAAGCTTTATAACTGGAAAAAAATAAAACATGGCTCAGGTTTCTGTAAAGTCGCATTTTGACTCACCCTTGGTTCACTTTTTGTAGCAATAGTGTTCAAAGGGAAGTATTTTGAATTATAATTAATCATTTAGCATAAATATATCTGGCAGACTCATGATGAATTTTGTTGGCTCCCAAAAAACATTTTTACAAAGTAAATCAGCATTTTGTGCTTTGCAGCTTCTGAACAAAGAACTATTACCATATAAAAAACTTAATTGTGTTATTGGTCACATTATTGATAGGTATTGATTCAGACATTTAATAACTAGTGCTGATGGATTGAGTTGAAGTAAGTATTTTGTAAAGTTTTATAAGTTCTGCAGAGGCCTGGTAATGAGCCATTCATTGGTTGGAACAGAGATGTATCTAAAACTTGAAGGGCCGTGGTTCTGAAGGACTGAAGTTGGAAACACCTGCCGTATTGAGTTGCCTCTGAGAATTTAAGATTGCTGATGTATAATACAAAATTCAGATTAAAATTAGGGGTGCATCGATTTATCGGTGCTAATTTACTTAATGTTGGGAGATCAGTGATTGCCTGATACTTACATGTGACGCTGATCTAATTCCCCGATCTTATCAACCCCATTAAAGGTCTATTTAGCGACATTTCAGACAAAACAAAATTTAGATCGGCCAAAATCAAAATTGGCAAGTCAGGCTTTTTTCAGATCGGTTATCAGAGATCGTCCAGAAAACTGCACCTCTACTTAAAACAACTCCAGATTATTTTAGAGTCCCCATCACACGCTCTCTTCCTCACTCACACAGTGTGACGTCTCCTCTTGATCCAATATAAATAAAAAATGTTTTGAGTCCTGTTTAGTTATAGTTCTCACAAAAAAATAATCTGTGGGAATACACCAGTGGATCTCTAATAGTTTCCATCTCTCTATGTATCGTTATGATATGACCTTTTTGTGATGACATAGAGGATAAGTGTCCTGCACATTTTAAATGTGTTCAAATCACCTGACTCAAATAATAGTCATGTGTTTGTAGAATTGTAAAACATTGCTTTTCAGTATTTCTGACATTAAGTGTGTTGCACAAGGGCCGATTCTAAAAGTTTCAGGACTCCAGACCAGGAGGTTTCTACTGCTGCAGAACGTCTTCCATCTGATGTAAATGGCTTCTTTTATCTTTCTCTGGTTGCCTGCCGGGTGCTAGTCAATGATCTTTGGCCACGGCCTCATCGATGCCGTGACTAATGTTTTGTTGTTTACATGGATCTGATCTGCTGCCTGTCCTCATCCTTTCCATTTGTAGTGTTACTCACAGTGGTGGGGTGTGATTTTTATTGCCTCCTGCCCATCTGTGCCTCCTTTCATGATGTGTTTGGTTGCAGATGTCTGAGGAGCATCTGAACACATCAAAGAAATTATATATATATAAAAAATACAGAGTACATCAATGTGTTTTTTTTTTTCTAAAGTCATTTTATGGATAGACATTTCTATGTATCAGGAAAAAAAGAGCTATGGCATGGACTGGCTTATTTCTGATTCACCTGAGCCATTTGCAAGCTTCTGTACTGACTTTTCTTTTCCATCTCCCACTAAAGTCCTTGCATGTTAAAAAACTAAAGCCAAGAGGTTCTGGGTGGGAGCTAAGCCTTCCTTTTCCTTTTTGCATTTTTAATCCAACCTCTAAATCTTTCACGCAGACTTCTTTTCTCTCAGTTCTGTTTCGTTTCTTTACTGTCTGCTGCTTTATTTCCCCTTTCTCTTCCACTGTTGTATTAAAGAGGCCTTAACTCAGCCATATAGCAGAGAAAATGTTCCTGCAAAGGAATAAAAGCTAAAATAGCAGCATTATGTGGTTAACTTGAGGGCCTAATCACACATACATACAGTCACCAAACGTTCATTAAAGACTTCTGCATGCAATGTGATTGTGTTAAATCCCTTCACATTAAACAGACCATTAGTAGCTTTCAAATTACTGTCTTTTTTGTGCTCCTGTTGTGTGCACTTTGGTTTTATGTCACTATGCTATATGCTTATCCATATTGCTGCTAATTCACATTTTGTTGAGATCCGACTAATCTAAGTCGGATTGGCTTCATAATATATCTGCCACACTTTGAATTTACTTATATGTTGAGAGTAGGTTGGATATTTTAAAATAAACATAGCCATAAGAGCAGAGTCTTTATAATTTGTTCCAAGTAAACAGGTTTTGTGTGAACTTACTGATTTAAGCACTGTGACCTAAGCAGGCTTTTTGAAGGTTCAAAGAAACAAGGAATGTAAAAGAAACTTTGCACCATTAGAGGCAAAATTATTCAAAATGGACAATCTTTATGGTCAACATTTTGATGCTCAGGCTTGTAGGCAGTCAAAGCTGAGGCAGTGTTGCAAATCAAAGTTTTGAGTAATTAGGGCATCAGACTGTGGCTTATATTTTAAGGTTAAAACGAGGGGAAATGAAAGTATTAAATTCAATATTTAATATTCAATAGCTTATTTCTACAGAGAAATCAGCCGCATTACATCACAGATACAGAAAGCAGACAATAAGAATTAGCATTTTTGGTTGTCAAATGTCTTTCATGTGGAAAGAGTTTCCTCTGAGAATTTAAGATTTAAATAAACAAAAGTAAAGGAGTGCATAATAGTTCTGTTGTAAATCTGTTAAAATGAAGAATGATCTGATAAGTAGACATGGTATAATTTCTGTCATCACAATGAGGATAAGCTCATTTAATAGCTGTGATTATTGTGTCATTTTGCACTTTGCTTTAGGATTGATTGACCTCAGCTGAAGCTGCACTGATGATCTTAATTTCAAATAAATTCGTCCGCAAGAGATTAAAGTTGAGACTGCTATTTCTGGCTCTGATCGTTGCTCTGCGTTTGATAAAGAGAGAAAACAGGCTGACCTTTGATCTGTCAGCCCAGAAGCACAAATGAGATACAGCTAGAAACTTAGTGACGGATGATGAAGCTTGGTGTTGTAAAGGCAGAGGCTTAGATTATAGATAAGTGAGAAGGATGACCTCCAAATGGCTCTTCCTCGAACTGATTGACGGAGAGGCTGGGGTTGATGGAGCTGTCCTCTGAAGCTGCTCAGCAAAAGCAGAGGTCTGCTCAATCCTTCTAAGCTGATCGGCAGAAAACATGCAGCTGTTTGTTCGATTTAATGTGAGTTATTTGGTCAAATACTGTGATTCATAGGGTGTAGATAGAAAATATTGCAGAATACTTTGTCTTTTACTGGAAATTTTAGAAAGTTTCAGTGGTAGTAATTAAATTAGATAATTTGTGTACTAGTAATACACAACTAGTTGTTTTTCCATTTACAGATTATCCTCACCTAAGCTGTGGTCCTTCCTAGGTCATGCTGTGGGATAAGTAATCTGTCATTTTAGCTGAACAGTCAGGTTTTTCATGCTTGCACAGACCCTCAGTGAGATGTTCAAAGTTTGGTGTGTTCATTACTTAACCCTGATTAAAACTTCTTAGTTTTAAGAAGAATGTTTGTTCTAAATATTCTCTAAAAAACCTCAGATCTTCACACTGCTGCTTTGTACTCAGATAAACCTATGCAGGCTCCTTTTCCCAACAAAGCAATTTCTGCAAGCAATTGTTTGAACTCAATCATTTTTATTTAAGTTGAATAAAATCTGAATACGTGACACTTAAGACTAAGATTGTCTAGTGGCATAAAAGGGATCAAGTGGTATAAATACTATTCCAGACACCTGCTGCTTATGTTGTGTGTGAGCAACTTCAAAAGGACCATCTTCAATACCGATTGTACGCTGATTATATTTTTGGATTTGTGGTTAGACAATAAGGAAAGCTTTTCCCAAATGAACAGACTTAAGAGGACTGTCCCTGCACTGCTGCTTCCTGTGAGGATTGTTTTTGTTCATCTGAAAACCATTTCTGATACTGCATTAAATCCTTGATTGTCTAAAATATGACAAATGGTGATTACTATGGGGAAATCGATGATGATGGCCACACAATTAATGATCTTTCTGCAGGAATAACCTTTCACTGATTTACAATTTTGGCAAGAATCACTCAAAAAGCTGCAGCTCTTATTTTGAGGTGCGTTTTCGTTTGAGCTCAGTGTTTAAGGTTACTGACAGAGCTTTGGATAAGAACAGAAATAGTGGTCCCATCTTCCTCTTGCCAGCAGTTTTTAGACATCAAACAGAATGAGAAAAAAACAAAACATGCATTGTCTTCTGCTGGCAGCTTGAATGCAGACGCTGTTTTGTGAGGGTGGCTGTAAGCTGGACTGTGTGGGCTACCGGATAGAAACGTCAGGAAGAGCAGGGAGGGGAGAGTATGGATGCTGTATTATAGAAGAGTCCCCAAGGTCAAACACACACTCACTCATCATTCACTGCCCTTGGTGGTTCTGGGGTCAATGAGGGGCAATGAGCTCAGTGGCATTCACAGCTATGTGTTTGTCAGTACTCTTCAGGGGGGTTTGCTACATATTCTTCTTTAATTGATGGTTTCTTACATCCTTAAAGTTTAAAAAAGGTGCATAGAGAGAGCATCAGGTTGATTTTGGAGTGAATTAAATGAAATGTGCACCATATGACCAGGGGCCAGGTGTGGTTTTTATTTATGCATGAGGAGGCAGTTTGGAGATACGACACTGCTGAAGCAAAGTGGGGCAAAAAACAACTCGCATCTGTCTCGTAAAATTACACATTCCTTATCCTTTTGTCTTTTTCATTGGCCCTCTTCCTCGGCTTTGAATAAATAAAATTTACCACTCCAGATTTCTTAAAACATCTGTTCTTCAAACTTAAAAACGTGTGTGAGTACCTAAAAAATAATTGACTTATCAAAAGTTGCCTAAAAGCACCCTGATGCCCTTTTTTACTCAACATGCACTATTACTGACTTCTGATTTCCAATAACAATTTTAGCCAATTCCAGTTTACCCTTAAGAGCAATATTATAAAAAGATATGAGAACACCAGAGTGGCCATTAAATATTTATACAGTAGTAGAAGCAAAGTTGACGTCACACTACAGTCGAGCCGAGTTGCTGTAAAACAGGGTTTTACTTCTTTAGCAATATATTTCAGTTAATACTTTATTCCTCCTTTTGAATATTTTATTAGCTTTGTAGTTCAATTAGCATGGCCAGCTTTAATGTAAACAGCAGTATCAGTGATGGTAGATCCTTAGTTTCATTTATCTCTCATTTCTCAATTAATCTTTTTCACTATCAGTTTTGTTTCACTTCAAAATTTTCATTAAATTTATTCCAGTCAGGGTTAATATTTTCAGTTACATTTATATTTTTCTGTGTCTGTATTCCTATTTAGTTTCATCATAAACTGCCATCATTTTAGCCCCATTGGCTGAGTGGAAAATGGAGAGTTGTCTGAGTTTATTCAACCAATCTGACCAACAAGCGGTTACTTTCAAAATGTCTTCTTTTATTCCTAATAAAATAAAAATCTTGAATGTTTTAAGTCATTTTATTAATTTTTTCACCTGAGAAATGAAGACATCGTTGTCAGATGAAAATATAAGGTTCTGTTGTAAAATTTTCCTACAAAGTCTACTTTCAATAACATTATTCGCCCTTACTTGCGCTCATGTTATCCAGGGCCTTTTAATTTAATTACGTTGTCATAAAACGGTGCTTCTTGCATCACTTATTGCCATTGTTTGATGCACGCCATCAGCAGAGAAACACACAAAGGAGGGGGCTGCACTACTTACCCTGCAGATCATCATTGGTGGGATTAAATGTGTTTTTAGTTTCTAAAAAAACAAAATTACCACATTAAAGTGTCAACCCTTGTTAAGACATATTGTAGAATATAGTTTTTCAGTTAGCTTTTTGCATCTTTGTGCTTCTTCTGACTTCATTTTAAACACTAGAAATATCTGAATAAACCCAAAACACACCCAATTTTAGTCACCAACCAGTTTTATAGTGCATCTCAGTCATTACTCATTATAGTTTTGTTTTCTTAGGTTTTTATTCTTTGATTTTCTTTACCAGTTTTATCTTTGCAGAGCTACATGGTGCTGGTTTATCACAGTCAGTGGAAGAGGAGTGGCTAATTCCCTGGATAGTTTGTGATGCTCTTATTCAATAATACACACACATTTACACAAGACGGGCAATTTAGAGTCACAAATTAATCTAGCATGCATGTTTTTAGGTAATGGCAGGGACCTGAACTACTTGGGAGAACCTGGGTGTAAAACAAATCAAATTAATAGAAGATATCTCAGTAAAGCTATCGATTAGTTAATAATGAAATCTGAACCGAGAGATACGGGGGAGCAGAGGGAAGGTGGTAAGGCGGTCACTTTGGACGCAGAAGGCATT
This sequence comes from Brachyrhaphis terrabensis, assembly GCA_903067065.1. NCBI lineage: Eukaryota > Metazoa > Chordata > Actinopteri > Cyprinodontiformes > Poeciliidae > Brachyrhaphis > Brachyrhaphis terrabensis. The sequence goes on along the minus strand of CAEGAG010303235.1, from coordinate 26,996 downwards.
AGAGGCAGTGTGTTTGTGTTTGCAACAAAGGAAGACAGTCAGGGTGAGAAAGGGAGCTGATAAAAGAAGAAATAGGTATAAAAGAGGGCAGGAGATGAGGGGATGGTAAGAGTCTAAGCATAAGAGGCGGCAGGCAATAAAGCGCCCTATCAATCTGGTAAACGAGTGTCCTTCCAGCAGAGGGTACTTTGAGGAACACTGTTTTCATCAAGTCAGAGATTTAGCTCTCATCCTCCAATCCTGCACTTGGTTATTGAAGAAATGGAGAAGCTGAGCAAACGGTTGGTCTGTAGGTCATGCTGCCGATTATGCTGCATTTACTGCGAGTGTGAAGTACCCTCAGTGTTGAGGAACTTCATGTTGGACTGCTGGCTCAACATTTGATCATTTAATGAGAATATTATTGATTTTACTCTGGCTTCATACACTCATTCACTGTCTTTTATGGTTTCCTTTCTTCTTTTTTATTCGTTTTATTAGTATTTTAAGTGAAACATCACTAGTGTTTCACGTAATTCCTAAACAAACTAAAATCCACAAAAATTTTTTAGTAAATATACTGAGTGATAAAGCAGATTGATAATTACTTTTATATCACTTCTGAAATATCTACAGTACTCTTAGGAGACAAAGGCACTAAAAGTTATCTTCTGACTCTAATGTTACTTTCAGCTCTTTGGAGTTTCCAGTGTTTGAGATATTTTTCTCAGAATATCCAGAATATTCTGAGAAAATATTAATATCCAAAATATTAAGCAAAACTGCTAAGTTGTACAGTTTCTCTCAGATCAACCTCAGCTTTCACCGACGATATTGTTTTACAGTTATGCACCACTTTACCCAGAGTGTTTCTTATATTTACTGTAAAGAATTTGTACTTTGCTTTTATACAAATCTGTGAACAAATCAGAATTGGACTCAACATGTGAAGCATACATGTTCAGTATTTTCTACCTACAAATAGAGTAGTGTCTAACTTACTGTATTTAGTGAGTAGTGTTGATTTCAAATGACTGTGCAAATAGTCCATAGTGCTGTCTGTTGCATTTTCACATAGTGTCAGCAAGATTTGACTGTTTTGCATGGAAAAACACAGACTGAACTGTTTTAATGAAAATATGACAAAGCCATTTGTCTATCTTGTCCATAAACAATGTTGTCTCGACTTAATTTGATGTCACTGACACTTTCATTGATGTGAATCAATTTTCCATTCTATCCATTTTGAGATTTTTGCAGGTTATCAGGTTTGGTTTTGCAGTTTGTATTGTTTAAAGAAATGTACTTACTGTTTTGCAAATGTTATAGTGGTGTGAGAAATTCAGTAAGGTGACTAAGAAAAACTGTAAACAACACCCAAGTGATTCAGTATCGCATGACTTTAGATTAGTAATGCAACATTCAGAAATTTGTAGTCATTTTGCAGTCTTCTGCTTCTGTGAAGACAAGTTCCTCTTTCAAAACAATGAGAAAACATAAGTAGAGCCTTTTCAAGCATTTCTGCCATCAGCCATCATTAACTATTTGTTTTAGAAATGCTCACACCACTTGCGAGAGACAAAGAGTCACTGTAAACTTTACCTATGTTAAAGAAAAGATGGCATATTTTATGTTATACTTGCAATTAGCACAGTTAGAGTGGCTGGCTTCAGAGATGTGAGAATTCCCTTTGCTTAACTTTGTGATTTTCAAACAGCTTCCAATCAAGGTTTTTTATAGATTAAGAGCAATTGGAGTTCATATGTTTCAGTGCAGTGCAAAAATGAATCCCAAGGGTAAAATTACCTTTTACCCTTGGGATGGGTTTGCTTTGTTTCTTTTTGTGCAAAAGGAATTTAGTGCAACAAATAAAAATTAACCATGTAATTAATTAAAATTAATTACATTTACTAAACAGTTTATCAGAATTACGGCTAAAGGAAACATACCAAAAGGTAGCTTAAGAGGTAACAATTTTAAAAGTTTCTCTATCATTTAGTTATCTTGAATATGAAAGTGAAATTAATAAACCTTGGTGGTGTTAGTCATTTAAAGCAGAGATGGTAACTGGATTATGACCAGAAACATCAAGCAGAGCTTGGATTCATCCTTGTTTATCTCCACAAGGCAAAGGAAGCATTCATAAAAACTAAAATCCTAGAGAAGCTTTAGAGGCACATTTGGCTGGCTTTAAATGGATTTCTCTGCTGAATAAAATGTTCCACACATTCGGAAGCTTTTGTAATTTATTTTTGTTTATGAAGAAAAGTAGGACTCCATTGTCGTGACTGAGGCTTTGTTGGTAGAATTGCTTTGAGATGATCTGACGCTTGGAGAGCAAAGCATGCCAAGAGTTTGCCATTGTTATCAGGAATATTGTGACTCGACCACACGAGCCTATTGTAATTATGGTGGAGACAATGTAAGAAGCAGAAATGGACCTCTGAGGATCTATTCATACTCCTGCAGCGATGTGGCAGTTAAAAAAAGCATGAAATCATAGTCAGAGAATTGAATCAATGTGTTTATGTTTTGTTTTTAGCAAACAATGAGTTTACATATGCTGCTGAATTCACTTGTACTCTGGACAGTTATTTGTTTTCCATCGCAGCATTCGTTCATTTGATCGAAATTATTGATTTAGATGCTCTAATCTTAGCACAAAACCTCACAGAATGCAGAAAATAAAACTTGTATTTCTCTTGGAGGGATATTACTTGGTATGAGCTCCACTGAGATGTCCTCTTCTTCACACACTTTGTAATTTCTGTCTACAAATAGGAGGTTTCGATGGAAGAATGTTTAACCTGTAGCTGAGAAACAAACAGAAAAGCAGCATCCTTAACCTGTATAAACAGCTATGTAATGTTTGAACACCTAGTACTGGTATGAGTGTGTAAAAAGATTTAAATTAAATAATGAAAAAAAAAATGAAGAAATAATTTCACGCTGAAGAAATGTGAAATCTCCAACCTTTAGTTCAATTGCTATTTATTGTTTGTGGTAAAAATGGTACAAAAGTATTCTTTTCAACAAAATCTTTGCTACCACAGTTATTGGTAAACCTGTAAAAGCTTTTGTTGAATGTGGGGGGGTATTTGTCTGTGTGAAAGACAATTTTTTTTGTATGTGTGAGAGTTGTCACGGAAGAGGTGGGACATCATTTAGAGATCAGATCGCGCATGCATTGATACCACAGTGAAGTTAGCTTCGAGTTGGATATTGGCGCTCCACGGTGTAAAATACGGTGTAAGAAGCGTTTAACCTAAGGATGATCCGATTTATGAACGCTAATTTCGGCCAGCCGTTCTCTACCGCTCCCTCCTCAAGAGCTCGGAGGTTCACTTACTTAGAGCCTAAGTGAACCTCTCACACATACAAAAAATTAGTCTTTCACACAAATACAAGTCTCATCCCCATTCATTCCTTCATTCATTCATTCATTCATTCATTCATTCATTCATTCATTCATTCATTCATTCATTCAGCCTAGTGTTAGTTCACACACAAACATACATTTTTGACCTATCATTCAAAATAGTATGTCTGTATGCTTTGCGTGTATGCGTGTGTGATATTCTAGTAGTGTGTATGCACAATTTTGTTATTTTTTGAGTGTATATGAATCTTTAGTAGTGTGTGAGAGACAAAACAGTTTTTATCCTAAACGGCCCCTCATAGGATACTGATAATTATTGCTGGCACTGCAAGTCATAATATATTTACTCAGTTCTGTATTTCCTTTGCATAACATTGAAATTAGCTTCCCACTTTTAGATCTTCCTATAGGAGCTTAGTTTGATAGATCCAATCAAATTTCAGCAGCTCATAAAATGTTCTGCAGAGCACAGGGACACGCTGAGTCAGGAGGCATCGATACTGAACTGTAACCCACATTCCTGCTAAAGCTGCAGCGTTTATCTCAGAAACATGAATCCATGTCTCATCCTGAGGAAACAAATGTTTAATCACATTACAGCTAAAGTTATTTTGGAGGCCAGATAGCTAATTAGCTGCCCAGCAGCAGCAGGAACAGATTAAATGTTATGTAAATGTATGCAAATGTTACTTGAAATTGATGCTGGTGTGGTCTTAGTTTATTTTTGAAACATTGATCTAATAGAATAACGCAAAATTTTAGAAAATAAATCACTGAAATCTTTGCCACAGTTCTAATCAGGCTTTGGTTTGTTTTTATAATCATGATAAAAAAATAAGGTACACCCTCTGTCAATTGTAGGATTTCAACACATCAAATATCTGATCTTTGCAAGTTTAGCTTTTCAGAAACTTTGAGTTTATTATCAAAAGTAAATAATCAAAACACCTGTGAAAACATAAAAAAAGCTGCTGAGCAAATAAAGATGGTTCTAGTGATTACTGAGCAGGGCATAAATCATTTTTGACATGCCATTTTTAAATTAAATGTAAATAAAAAACATACATTGTTTTATTATTTGATTGATGCTTGTCTCATTTCCCATCAGAAGCCCAAACTTCTGGATTGAATAAAAGTAATTTTTAAATCCAACTCTGCAGGGATATTTTTACTTTTGGGCATAACAGTACAGTTCATATGGTAGTGCTTATATAAAGAAGAATTAAATTAACCACTTTCAGTTCAGTAATTATGTCAAAAACTATAATTTCTCCCAGGTTTTCATGCATCTACAGTTTCTTGCAGAAGCACAGAATCAGAGTAAAGTAAAATAAAATAAAGCCCGGCTCTTTCTGTGTCTTTTCTTATCTTTAAACTTTAATTAAAGGGTTTTTTTTTCTCTCCCGTGGTGTAATGTCTCCTTTCTTGTCTTCCTTTCTTTGCAGAGAAAGTTAAATATGTAGATGTACTGTACTATATTCTCAGTGTGCTGGCAAGCACATCATGAGCAGAGCAGATGCGTATGCATCCGCACGTCCTGGGAATAAAAATGAGTCAAGCTGGTGTGTGACACAGTGGAGATTACACTTGAAGTCCCATTTTTCTGCTGTTACCAGGGCACTCCGGTTTATACGTGGGATAATGTGTTTGTGGCTTGAAAGAAACGTATAACAGTTGTATGACACAAAATGCTGCTGGAAGCTTTGAGTGGATCATCTAAACCCACAGACAGATGTTCTATTTTCACTCCTCCCGCCCTGAAGGCTTAGTCACTCATCTTCTCTCCAAGATGACAACACGGTCGAGAATAAATGACTTTGACACTGCACTGGCTAACACGCCACCCAGCATTCCCGGACGTGGATCCTGCTGCGTGCTGTAAACTGCATTTATTGTCCCCCTAGTGGCATGCATGCATGGACCGGACCGGCTGGAGCGCAGTGACTGATGAGCTTTGTCAACATGGAGATCACACGGGACGCTAAGGAAGTACTCCCAAGTTGAAGCTACAGTGTGTCATTATTGAGACATGGTGGAGGTTTCTGTCCACCTCCGGTTCATCAGCTCCACACTGACTGCCTGCTAAGGGATGGCTATATAATATTTCTGAATTTTTGAAAAAGTGCTGGCTGGATTTTATGCAATTCAAGGCTCGCATTGTCAAATTTCACAGGAGGAACTCCAGGCTGCATTTTCTGCCAGATTCCTCCTCCAACTGTAGGTGAGCTACAGTTATAGGCACACTCACAAGACATGGATATTTTTGCACAAGTTGCCATTTATGGAAAGTGCATATATGCATGAAGTTCTGTGGTTCAAAACTATCCCCGTCTGCTATTACTGGAGCGATAATTTCACCATCTAAACTCCAGTTTTGATTTGAGTAAAGGCTTCCTAAAGTGTTTCCAGACTAAATGAGAAGGAAGTAAGGCATTAAAGAAACAGAAATGTAACAAAATATTAATAAGGAAGACTTCTTTGAACTCAACACGTCCTCATAAATGGAAAACAATTATGAAGTATTTTCAATTCAAGCATGCTATTATAAAAACTCATCTTTACATTAGGTTCTGTTTTTTCTGACAAGGTTGGGACCATTCCTATGCTTGGAGACGACAATCTGAACAGATTGCTCCTTAGATGATTTAAGAATGGGCCACAATGTGTTAGACTGCATAAGGAACCATACTATTATAGTTATTAATATTACATATCTCAGTTTGAGTCACTAAGCATAGACAACTGAGAAAATTTTCAAATAAAATATTTCATTTTTGAATATTAACCTAAAATGTTTTCACAGGATATTAAATTCTTTCATCCTACAAATTATTTAAAAAAAGTTATGAACAAATAAATTGCAACATTAAACCACCGGTTATTTATGTACCAATCTGCAAATAGTAAAAGCAAACTTTATGACTACTTCCGATTTTGTAGTTGGCAAGACACATAAAATTTTTAATAAACATTCAGTAGGCTGATATTTTGATAGGCAAAGAAATAGATAATAATCTGGCCAGTTTTCATCTTTGCTGATCTTGTCTGGTCATCAGCTAGTCATAAACTAAGATATCACATTTTCTTTGGACATATTTAAGCACAGAAATACCAACTTTATTATAGAAATCATTACTTTGGAAAGAAGACTGATAGCTGAGCATTTTCAGCATCACAGCTCCTAACAGTCTCGATAAGTCTTTATATCTCTGCTATTACTTTTTTTTTTCCTCATTTCAAATAACATTCCTGCTGTTGTTTGCACATCCCTGTGGTTTGCACAGTTTCTTCATTTGTAAATAGGCTGCTGTTTTTTTTACGCACATTTACATATTGTACATTTTTTAATAAAGTTGTACATTTCTTTTAAACAAAGATTTAAAATCAACTGCACAGTATTATTTGTTTACGCTGTAAAACTGTTCTTACTGCACAACTTCTAATTCTTATCTTGACAAATTCAAAAGGTGAATTTTGAATGAAACTAATCATACTTCTTAAAGAGAAATCTGACTCATCAGCAGATCAGAACAAAAACTAGAGAAAAAGGCTAATCTTTGATGGGTGACTTTCTATTGTGCTAATGTTATGGATGTAGCTTGTGGACTTTTTATTGAGAGATCCTAAAATATCAGCTACATCTCATATATTTTGAGATTTACTACTTAATTTGTCAGCAAAATTCAGATTTAAAGTTAGATTATGGCAGGAGGATAGATAATGTATTTTGTATTTCTTCCACATGCAGCTGAATATGTTAGTGAAAATACTTTAGGCACAGAAGACATTTAAAATAGGCCAGTTTTATTTTTCTCTGGATATTTTTTAATGTATGGATTTCAACTAAAAGCAGCCAAGTGAAGGAAAAAGTGATTTACACAAATGTAGCGTTCCCTCTTTAAGAGTAATCCAAGTGGGAGAGAAACGTTCAAGTGATGCTCTCCAAGCTCAGAGCACCCGTGGACAAAGACAACATGTTAGGGTCTGAAGCTGTTTGTGTGCTTGCTTCGCCTTCAGCCATGAAGCTGAATCTGGTCTCATTAGCTGCTCAGACATAAATAAAATGACCAACAGTATTGCGGTTGCCACAAGCTCTGCTACAGCCTTGACATTAGTCATTGTTTGCCTCAATTAACGTTTTCTGTGCTGAAATTTTATTCCTTTGACAACTTCTTCCCTCAAACCTCCTTCTTGTGCAGAAGACTGTTCAAGCCCGTGAGCACAGATGAGTGTGTGGCCGCGGCCTTTGTCACTATGTGTCTTTCTTTTTACCCCAGGCCTGTTTAGACTCTGCTCTGATGGCAGAACCAGCTTTCTCTGTGACCAAGACTTCCTCGACTGAATCATATCACTAAGCGAACTTGCCTAATCACCAAAGCAGCTCAAGAGATTTATCAAATGTAAGACTTATCTTCTGAAGTGAGACATTTTCCAGGATTCCTTTAAATTTTGAAACCCAGTGACACATTACGTACATTATACAACATTTCTAAGGGAGGGCAGCAAGCAGAAAAGCATAAGTGGACTAAGCCTCTGAATAGGACTTTAAGAAGTTCTATGCATCCCCAAAATGATCTCTCTAAATCAGTTCCAAAACCTGCAACCAGAAAAGTGCAACAACTGGTAGCGGTTTCTTCATTTTATACCTTGCAAAAGTCTTATATTACAACCTCAAGATTTTGTAAAGCTTTGCATGTTTTAATGTTCTGTTTGCATACAATAGTCCAACACTATTGGACTATAGGAAAGGAAATCATAAAATGGAAGGAAAGGAATATACGGTACATGAATTTCAGAACCTTTTAAAAGTAAATGGACAATGGGAAATGTTAAGTACAATGCAAAGTATTAGTCTTTTTATGACAAGATTTTATAATAAATAGAACCATATGCATCTCTGGTAAAAAAAATAAAAAATAAAAAAATATTTAAAATGATCAGTTTTTCTGGTTCCACTCTTTATAGGTATATGTTTGAGTCAAATGAACATTGTTCTTTTTATTCTATGAACTACTGACAATATGTCTCCCAAATTCCAAGCAAAAATGTTGTATTTATTTGCAGAAAATGAGAAATGGTCAAAATAACATAAAAGACGCAGTGCTTTCAGACCTCAAATAATGCAAAGAAAACAAGTTCATATTCATTTAGAAGCAGCAATACTAAAGTTTTAACTCAAAATGAGTTAAAACATCAATATTTGGTGGAATAACCAGGAGGGTTTTAATGGGGTTCAGTGCAGTTGCCTCTTGATTTTTTCCAGAGTTGTATATTCAGACTTTTACTGAACAGATGACTTTGCTGCACCCAAATCAGCTTTTATTTAATTGCTTAAAATTAGCTAAATTTAGCAAGTGTTTTGAAACAAAGTGATTCAAATCCTGTTCTGTCCTATTTCAGACCCCCCTGCTCTACCACCTTTGCCTTTTTGCCATTCTTCTTTGCATAATAGATTTTCATGATTCCCTGTATTTAGATTAGTCCAAGTTCTGTCTGACCAGCTGTTCAAGGATCGTCATGGCAACCATTATTGATGTCAGATGTCTAAAACTTGGGATGTTGTTTTTAAACATTATTTTGCTTTAAATATTATCACACTTTTCTAGTCTGCTGTAGATATATGCATGCCACACATGCAACATGACGCTGCTTTGTTTTGGTAAATCATATAAAATCATAGTAAAATACAATGAATTGCTTGTCTCAACATGACAAAAGTTCAAGGGATATACAGAGTTTTTCAAGCCAGATTTCAAACAAATCTGTGATCTGATTGGATAATTCCAACCTGGAGTAATTCTTATATCATGTCTGTAAATTACACACTTATGGTTCTAATCGGTATCCTGGGGATTGTTACTCCATTTCTCTCACTCCTGGCTGTCTGCAGCTTTGATTTTCATTTTAATTACACCACCACATTGTGGTGCTTTTTATAGATAAGTATATCAGTGCATTTTAAAATGACCTTGTTGTAATCTTCACAACAGCCTCAGCTGCAGCTTAAGAATGGCTGTTAATGAGCAGATACCCTCCTCCTCTCGCCCTTCGCTCCGCTTTCCACCGCTCCGACTGCTTGCACTTGAACTGCTTGCTCTGGTCATGTGCAGGCACAACTCTCTGAATCCCAAATCCTGTCTCTCTAATCCACACAACAGAGGGGAAAACAGCATATTAATTTCATCTTGTTTCTAGTCCTGGAGCCAATTTGAGCAGCTTGGGACAGCTGCTGCTCAGATGGCCCGAGCTTACTTCCCGCGGGATTTACGTGGGACTATCTCTGAGAAATCCCGTTTAATTTGACACCCCAGAGCTGTACTAAGTTGTAGCTGGAGCTGTTGTGATTTATGGTAATGCAACTGTAAACCCCCTGTGCTGCAATGTATTGCAGTAGATCAAATTTTCAAAAAAAATATGGAACTGACATTCAAATATGTTGGTTCCCACATGAGTTTTGCATCCATGTAAAATGTTTATCATCGTTAGGATCCCCATTGGCTAAAATAATACATACATTTTGCTGATTTGAATAAAGAATCAGACGATTAGATCATTTGAGGTCACTGTCCTGTTGTACATTCAGTACTTAAATAGATAAACAACACAGAGCTTTAACTTAAATAGTGGATTGAATCAAGTCTGCAAGGGATTAATCTTAGCAGTTTAAAAATAGGTTAGTTATCCAGCAGACTATTAAAGTAATCGTGCTGCGATGGGTGCCAAGCAGCAGATTTAAAACTTAAACAAAGCTCCAACAAAGCCATTTTACCGCGGCCTCCTCTGCCTTTTCATTATCCAGAGTAGACTTAAGCCCGGCCTCTCAGAGCCTAACCCTCTGGGACTATTACAGCTCTGGCAGGGCTTTTAACAAGCACCATTGGAGGATTCACCCTGCCAGCTACTAACCAATAGCATGCAATAATTTCCCACAGCCCAACTCCTGTTCTGAATTCATGGCTGGTTGATTTTAGTTTTGCACACACTGGGCTGTGAATGTTTGAAACGCGTGACACAACAACACATGACTGCAGAGGTTAACACGTGCGGGCCTTTAGGTTCTTGGTCTTTTTTCTTTTTTTCTTCTTTTTTTTTGTGCCTTAAACCAATACAGCGTCAAAGTCAATTTGACACAGACAAAAATCCCCAGTTTTCAACAAACTCTCCCTACAGCTTATAATACAGAGCTGGTGGAGAAATGCAGGGATGCACACATTTAAATTCAGAAATTTATTTATTTTTTAAATCAGTTTTACTTTTGCTGGCATGAATATTCAAAGTATTCATACGCCTTCAAATGTTTCCAAATTTTGTAATAACACACATTTGTGAAGTGGTTTTCATTTCTTTTTCTCTTTTCTTCACAAATAGTGTCAGTGTGGTGTCCATGTGTATTCACTACACCTTAGTCAATTAAAGCAATTTGTCAACCAATTGCTTTAATTAATGATGTTGGGTGGTCTTTTAAGTATCACTCTTTCAGTTTGTCATATGAAGAGAATATCATTTTCTTTGCAATACAGGTCATGTGTAGTGAGATTCAATGGAAAGACTAGTTCTGTTTCCATCCAATTGTCATGCGAATTTTGAATGATCTATTAAGATCTCACAAGAAAGACAAAAGTAGAAAATGCAAATTAGTTCCTTTCCCAGATGAGTCATCACCTGCTTTGTGTTTTTTTATTTTCTCTTCTTTCCATGTACTGATTTGAAGCGAATTGACCAGGCTTTGCAGAGCGTAATGTCGTCGGATGTTGACATTACGCATGTAATAACAGGAAGTAGAGGTTGCAAACTAGCGTATAGACCACATATCTCAGAAAAATGGAACGAGGTTCTCAGAAATGTGTTGCTGTCGGGCAAGTTGTAATTATTCTGTCATGTCAACTGGTTTTGCCGACGTTACATGAAAAATGCAATTCTAATTATCCCTATGGCGGAAACAGCTGATCAGTCATGTGAGGGAAGTGTTTGCTACATCCAAATTTATTCAGAAACTGTGTTTTCATCCCAAGACAACACCTCTTATAAGAATAAAAACATTTTTCTGCAAGATTGAGTAAGTTATTTCCAAACTTGCCATTTCCATCAACCTTTTCTAATGCAACACTTCAAACTGTTTATGGAAACAGAACTATTGTAACAGATTCTCAGTTGGACTTGAGGTCTAGACTTTAACTGGACCAGGTTAAGACATTTACACGCTTTAATCTAAATGGGAGTTCTGGCTAAACGTTAAAGGAGGCTCTCATGGTGAGCAGTTTTAACTCCTTTTCAGATGGTAAATATCACTCCATTTACCATTATTTATTCTTTGCTTCCATCTGATCAATTTCCCTTTGCCTGCTCAAGGAAAAGCCTCAGCTTAATGTTGCCACTATCATTGTGTTTAAGGTGATTTTCAATATTTTGCATGTTGGTCAAAATGTCGAATTCTCTTCTGATTAAAGTACATTTCTAAACATAGATGCTGAATGGCTTCTGGTAAATTTGGACTCCTAATGTATTTTCTTTCAATAGCTGATTTCTTCTTGCCTCTCCTCTTTAGAGACCAAATTTATGTAATACATGATTAATAGCTGTCCAGTCAGTGAATTCTCTCACCTAAGCTACAAGTCTCTGCAACTCCTCCAATATTATCATGGGCTTGTTGGCTACTTCTTTGATTAATGTCCTGCTTTACAGTCTGTTGGTTTAGATGGATGGCTCTATTTCACTTGGTTAGCAGCTATGCCATCGTCTTTTTTATTCAAATGATGGATTGAGCAAGGCTCCATGAGGCGTTTAAAGCTTATTATTTTATAATTTAACACTGCTTTGAGATTCTCCAGAACTTTATCTCTGGTCTGTCTGAGGTTGATTGTTCACAAATTGTCTAAGAAAAAACTTTAAGGTCTGTGCAGAACAGCTGTATTTATACTGGAATTAAATTACACAGATGGGCTAATAATTCTGAAGTCAGCTGGTTTCGAAACATGCAATTTTTTATTCAAAATGAAAATCATATTTCTGTTCTTTTCTGCAGTACTATGACATGGATTCTGTCATGCACAACTGCAGAGTTGGAGCTTTTTGCTATTATATGTTGGCAGCAACTGCAAAATGCAAGACAGGGATTGACCTCAGTACAGTAAATGACTTAAGTTACAGCTGCAAATTATGTCTTTTAATTAGATTTCTGTTGTAAAGCAATATAAAAACTGTACTTTGGGATCCCTTTAATCAGCAAATTGTTCCAATGATCTCCCAGTTCATCCAGCAGGGGAGACTCAAACAGGGGTGACAGGGAAGCAGCGACGCTCACGCCGGATGCTGTGAAAACCTTTCACTTTCTGAAGTGCATGTTTGCTTTCTCTGACATGTACATCCCTGGAAGAGCTAAGCAGGTGCTTCGCACAGCTTTTGTAAACACAGAAGGAGCAGCACGGAAGCTGTCAGCTGTTCTTGCTTGTGAGGTAACATGAAACAGCCCATCTGGCTTGCTGTCTTTCCCAGGATTTCACCACAGTACCTGTGACTTACCCAAAACATGACAAGCCCCATAGTAAAAGTCTGATCTGCAGGTCTTATCTGGGTCAACTGGCTTGTGCTAAACAGTGTCATCAGCTTAAAATGCTGATAAATGGTTGCAGAGACAAAATAGAGATAAAATAAACTTTCACTGCTTCATGTGTTCTTTCTTGAAGTGACTGAACATTTGGTTGTTAATTCCTCTCTACGGGGAGGTTCTCTGTGTTTCAGCCTCTGATGTTATAAACAATGCCTAAAACAAATACTTTTTCCAGTTATAGCTGCACTGTCAGAATGATTCAGCTTTATTCGCGTGTCTCTGGTATTTAACTGGACATGCAGTCGTACTGGCCATCTCTGCAGTTTGAAATCAAGGCACTAAAAAGAGAACCTACTTAGATTATCTGTCCTATAGAAATAGAAAACATGAGAAATTTGTAGGCACTGATCCATAGATGATACATTAATACAATAATTCAACAGAATAAAAATTAGAGATTTTTTTATTCATCAATATTCAATAAACTTACCTAAAAAAATGCTTTCTCTGTTTTGCTCAAAATGCTGGTCTAATCCGATGCAGAAGATGGTTTTCCATAGAGTCTTATTTATTTTGTGGAAGAAAAATATAACTCTGTTTAACAAACCTGTTACAGATTGGTTTGAAGGAATTTGGTTTCTGGCTTATTTTAAATTTTTAATATATTCTTGGTTTCTCATCTTGTAGAATTATTTTACTCGTTAAAATAATTTGCAGTGCTTATCATGTCAAGTGATTTTATGCATTAAGTTTCTGTCCTATTTCTAGGTTGTTGTCCTTCAGTTCCTCAGTTCATTCTCCCACACAGCTGCAGCTCATTCAGTTAATTATACTCACCAGTTTACTGCTCAGCTAATCAGCCCTCCACCCGTTTATGTTCTTTCTGTCTTGCAATTATCGCTCTGTTTCTCTGCAGCTTCAGTTACCCATTTGTGCACTTTTTTCTTGGTTCTGCCTCGCTCTTGTCTGTGTTTTAAATTCAACATCAGTCCAAATTATAACACTCAACAAGGTTGACACAATATGACCGTCTTTTTAAACTGTTTCTATGTCGTATTTATATTCTGAATTAATGAGCACTGCGTGGGTTGTGGTGTTTTTTAAGTGTTAAGGACGAGCATTGGTTATGTTTGACACATACCAGTCCTCTTTGTAGCGGAAAATCCACAAATATCAACAGGCCCTCTTAAAGGTGAAGAAAACCAATATTATCTCCACATTATTGAGTATCTGCTAGAGCTGGAGAATATGGCTGAAAAACGTGTCACAATAAAACCGTTTCATATCGATCAATATCAATAATTATTAGTTAGATTTGGTTTTTGTTTTATATATTTGAAATACTGCCAAACTGGTGGCATGACCTTTCCTGTTTTAGCCACAGTTTTCATTCGACATCGTTCTTTCATTTTTAAGCAGTTATGAGTCACAGAGGCAAAACTAGAAACTGCTGCTGCACCACTTACTGAACAGGTTGTTGCTAGGTAACCAAAGAGTGCGTAAGTTAGTTGACGCTACTCAGCTTTCTTAGGTTGAGCAGCTAAAGTCTTTCCTCTGCCTGCATCTCCCAGAATGCTGTGCGGTGCTGGATTGGAGTTCAGTGAATATTCTGTAAAATTAATATTGAATCAGGCATATTATCTATTGATATTGATCATGTGTTTATCACATATTGTTATTGATATTTTGTCCAGCCTATTTTCTGTAACATACAAAGATGAACTATTTTCTGCAAATACCACTCTGGCATTGCCTTTCTACATTGTAGCATCCACAATTTGATCACCAGGTAAGCCAGGCTTATACACTTTTAAATATTATGCACTTTTCAAACAATTACCTTATAACACAATATCATGCTGCACTCTACAAACACTGTTTGTTTTAGCAGGGTTGGATTTGAGAATAACTCAGCTAATAATCATTTGGCCAAAGATAGAGCACTGAACTTTCAGTTTGAGATGGTTAGGTAATTATTATTAGAAAAGAAAAGATTGTGATGTGATGGCAAATAAACGTCAGTCTTATCACGGATTTTGCACAGATGATTAAACACAGCACAGATACGCTGTAGAATAAGCAACTGATGTGGGTTTAAATTCATTGAACCAGTGAATATTAGAGCTTAAAGAAAAGTTTTAATTGGACCTCTTGTTATTATTAAGAAACAAGAATGTTTTTTTGCCTCTACATAGTTGCCAGGCAACCAGTCAAGACTAGGGCTCCAAAAAATGAGACAGGAAAAATGCAAACGATTTCTTTTCTGAATTAAAAAAAAAAAAAAAAAATCTACCAAACAAAAGTTCCTGTTGTATGTTTGTCCAGATCCCTGTTGTGCAGTAGGGAAAGTTTGTTGCAGCAAACATCCAGTTAATTACATCAACCAATGAACTCCATCACCCTCATATCATCCTAATGATCTGTTGTTAAATTATTGACTGTTAGTATCTGCTAAGTTAGCGTTAAATCTCACACAAACATTTTTGCATTGTTGTTTTAAATACTTGAGCCAGCTGTAAAAACAAAACAAAAAAAAGCATACATGGAAGTAGCTATTAGTTTCTGCCACTTTAAGGACATATCAATGATGTGCAGCCAGGTTCATAACTGGTTGGGTGTATGATAATGCAAAACCCAAAACGAAAAGTTATTTTTCAATTTTTGCCTTAATTGAAACATTTAGCTGTATTAAACCGTTCAATTTCATACAGCATCGAGAAAATGAAAGGAGTATTTATTTATTTATTTTTGGCTAATCTCCTTTTTTAAAAATTTAAATAATTTTTTTTTACAGTCTTTATACAATTCAACCAACAGTCATCTTTCATGTCTCTACACCATGTTTCCTTAATTCTTGTTTTAATTTTTATCCTATATTTCTCACATTGAATTATGTTCTTCTGTCTCCTTGTCCACACCACACTGTGTGAAATCTACTGATAGACAAATTCATAAAGTTGTCAAAATTGTTTTTAATTAATTTTACTTTAATTTTCCTTGTGCTCCCCATAAATAAGATTTTGTTTGCTTGCTTCAGGCAGAAGAGAATAACACTTATTTTATCCACAGGAAGCACAGATGACATAACTTCCCAAGTGCAACAAGCTATTAGTATATTCTCACCAGACAGTGGGGATAGCGGCTGGCCCATCTTAAGTGTTATTACTGAAAGCATGCACTTTGTACTTGTGGAAGCCTGGAAGAAGACAGACACATTTTCACCGGATGTCACAGCATTTTATTTTACTCCCATTTGGGAAATCTGGCAAACAAACAGGAATTTAAAAAATGAGCCACAGAAATCACTTAAAGCACTGCAGCTCATTCTTGCAGTGAGTAATCGTAGTAGACTGTTGTGTAAAAAGTGCAGGACATGAGGGTAAAGGAGAGTGGATGGCTTGGAGAAACAATAAGAGGAAAAAGGTGATTACTGCTGGAGACTGTGGGAGCCAATAGCCAGCAGCTGTATATTCACCCTTAGAACAAGGAGCGAGAACAGATCGATAATTCTCTCGCCTCTCCCTCTGCTCATCACTGCAGGCTGCAGGGGAAGTGCACAGTTACAAGAAACATTTATTACAGGCCTGTTTGGTGGCTCTGTGGGACACAGACCAGCAGCTCTTGTGCTTCTGCTTGTTAGCAGGCCTGGCGGCAGAATTAACCAGAGCCATACTTCAGCGTCAGGCTTCATAACATGACCTCTCAGCGGGCCAACGATGAAGGTTTGACAAAGCAGCTGCTATTGCACTGGCCCTGGGTAGATTACGATTGTGCCAAAGTTCATTTAGTGTGAGTTTAGAGTGTGTGTTTCTGTTTCTTAACTGTAAATATGTTTTTTTGTCCTTCATTTTTGGCTTAGACAAAAAGAATAAGTGTAATCAGAACTGATTTCACTTTTAAATCCATCTATAAAGCCTTTATGTTGCAAAAGTTTAATCACAGCTTCTGTGTGCTCATGTGTTTCACTCTTCTAATTTTGAAAAATCTACCTGATTTCCCAACTTTGCTCAACTTTTATTGACTTTGGCATTAAATTAATGCAGTGCACTGTAAGGTCAAACACAATTTCATGGTTTTTGATCGCAAAGATCATTATTACTTACGTGATAGATTTTTGCAGCTCGTTCATGCATATTTAATTTTCAGGTCGAAGAGTCTGGTGCTTCTAGCATGGACGTATCACACTTACTTACCATGTAACGATGCAGTTTAGTGGGAACTAGAGTGCATTAAAAAAAAATCTACAAAGTCTCAGACATCTTCCAACAGTGAGTATTAGGTCTGGTCCCAGGTTTGGAACACAATCAAAGCGGTGTGCAGTGCTGTATCGAGGCATGATTGAATGGAAGTCCTTTTCTGCTCAGATTGCTGGAGCACACAATAAACTGAGCTGTAAAGATGTCTCAGGCAAGACATAGTAGCTTTTCCCATGTGTTCCCTTTATGCAGTAATGGTAACAGGTGAATTTGTTGCAGTGCGGTCAGTTTTCCACTTGAGAATTTTGTGATGTTAATGTATTTAAGAGTGAAAAAATATCTGTTAATTTGTCTTACTTTATTGTTTTTGTTGATGTACTCACACTGAGCTAACTACTGCCTTTATTACTTTTTGCTTGTCTCTTACCTTTATGTAACTCTGGTGCAGGGGTGTTTTTGTCCCTTGGTATTTAAAGCAACTCCAGTCAATATTTCTGCATACTAATCTGAATGATTATGGTTAATGTGAATGAGCCACTGGTAGTAATGAAGCCGCAGAGAATCATTACCCCTCTCTGCAGTTCCCTTCAGATCAAACTCACCGCTCATAATTTTGTGTTGTTGTTTTTCTCTGCAGCACGCAGCTGTTTACAGTAATAAAAAAAAGTACTCTGAGCCTGCTTTGCATTACATACTCGTCATCAAACATACAGTTAGCGACCAGCTGGTCTCCACGGTGGAGCGTTTAGTGGCTAGATATTCCCCTCAGGAATTATTTGACATTAAATAGACATAAAAAGAGGGAGATTATTGCACTTAAATGCGTTAGCTGGCCAGAAGCTCCTCTATATGCACAAAAAGCCTTTTGAAAAAAAGATAAAAAAAGATAGCAACTTAATTGCCAGTCATTTGTCTGTGTCATTGTTACAGGATTATTTTTGTTTTCCCAAAACGTCAGGAAATAGAAGAACACAGAATTATTTTCAGTACATCCTGCAAACCAGAAAACGCAGTTCATTAACATAAGGGGTTCATTTAGTGTATCTAAACTTTGCATCCAGAGTAACCAGGTTTTATGCCTGAGCAGGAACCAGATTTTAGTGCAGTTGTTATAACCTCTCTGTGTCTCAGCTGACAGATTTGCACTGATGTCCTGCTTGTCTTTATGAGTTTTAAATAGTCATCAAAAAGCAACTGAATTTTGTATTTTGTACCTTGTTAAAACGTTGCCTAAATGCAGTAAGGGAACAGGCAGTGGATGTCATATACTTTACTGAAGAAGTCTTTTTTATTCTTTTGATAAGTGTGTGGATGATTTTCTTCTCCACTTTTGCGTATTCCTTTACCTGTTTTGACAATGGCTGAATGATACAAAAAGCAAAGTAAATGACACAAAGATGTACAAATGACATTTAAACATG
This sequence comes from Brachyrhaphis terrabensis, assembly GCA_903067065.1. NCBI lineage: Eukaryota > Metazoa > Chordata > Actinopteri > Cyprinodontiformes > Poeciliidae > Brachyrhaphis > Brachyrhaphis terrabensis. The sequence continues at coordinate 8,474 of CAEGAG010303235.1, read as the reverse complement.
GGAGATAGTACTACATTATTTTAGCTTTACTACACATATAAATATATTCTGTTTCTTTTGCAAACATCATACATCAAATTGGGTATAATAATTGTCACAGAAAAACCCCAGCCTCTATTTTGATTGTAAATTCCCAGTATGTCCCTATCACTTTGGAATTATTACATCATTTAATACCTGAAAGAACTGTAAAATCTCAGCCGTTTTAGCCACAAATGCAATTAATATGTCACTTTCAGAGCACATGTGGGAATACACACATGATTCTGCTTGTCAAAGCGACTCCTGTGATTTTATAAATCCACGAACCTCCATGGATACAAGCTGTATTTGCTAACATTACCTGCACCCACCCTGTAATTATGCATTAGCCTGCTGGCCTCCATCACACACGTAGACATAGATGCACTGAACCTTTGATGGAATGACATGAACTGTGAACGTTATTCCTTTTTCATCTTTGCCCCTGCGATGCTCAACACTTGTCAGAGTTTCATTTGTGCGGGAGATGGGTGGGTGAGCAGCTTAACACATCTACGTGTGTGTCAGTGTGTGTTGGTGTGTCATTGTGTAGGTGTGTGTCAGTTTGTCAGCAGTGGCGCCTACAGGATGCGAACATGTTGGGCTGCAGTCAGCCTGGGTGGATGAATTGCGGCAGGCTGTGCCATCGTAAAGCGCTGGTGTATTTGTCAGCATTCTGCTGTGAGCAACCAGGAGCACTGACTCAGATAAGTGGCTGCTCTCACACTTTAGATTGTATGGGAGGTCAGAGAGCTGCAAGAAGTGGCAAAGCAACACGCTGGAATGAAAATGTACGCAGTTAACATTCCACGTTCAGCTCCCAGGCAAGATTTCATGCTTGCTCTGGGAGAGGGCTCTCACCATTGACTGATCGGTGAGTCATTCCACTCAGATACAGACAGCATCTGTTAGGCTGAATTTAATCCAGCATGAATTTCTGCTGCGTGAAATGTAAGTTTTCATAACCTTGGTGTAATTTACCGTCTGCTCAAAGTCAGCTTTGACAATGTGCCAACCGGTTGTAGAGACTAATTGCCAACTCCTCTACTTTGAGCATTATTATGCTTAATACGGTAACAGAAATAAAATAATTTGGCAACCTAATGGTAATTACTGGTAATCTCTGTTAAATATATGAAACATTACTCGTATGATCTAATTTTGAAAAGTTAGCTTCAGTTCTCTCTCTAACAGTGAGCTTTACCCTCCTACTCATTGTGCATGGTGCCAAGACCAACGCGGGTCTTCATCAAGCTTTGTTTGTCACATTTCCAGTTGGTTTAAATGTTTCAATCAGGACTCTCATTGTAAATATGGAGACATTTGGGAAAGTAGCTAATTATGTAGCAATTTCATAACTTATTAAAATCAATATACATCTTATCCTATACATTTTGAAAGGAATGCTCTCTTGTTTTTCTTACTTTGAAGAATCCATTAATAAAATATCTACCTTTGAGTCACATATTTATGTCTGAGGAAAAAGGGAAGTCATGTAAAGATCCTAGATACTCATGTCAAGTTAAATCCATAAGAAATATCACTAATTAGACCAGAAAGAGTGTGAAAAGTTTGGCTTTCTGTAATATGGAAATTGAAGGCATGACGGCTGGCAGGCCTCTCCAAAAGCCCTCCATCATTTCCTGAAGCTTCCTATATATTTTGTGCTTTTTGTTACTGAAAATAGCTATAAATCTTCCTCCTTCAGTAGAAACTTATACTCAGAGTAGTGTTACTGTCCATATGACCTGATAGTGCTCATCTGTGTTGTGTTCAATGATTGAAAACAGATTGACTTATTTTAGTGATCATATGGAGTGATTATGAAGAAGGGAAAGTCACATGTAAAATAATATGATTCAAGTTCTGGCCTGTTTGTCAGTGTCTCTCTAATTTTAGGGCTTTTACCTCCTTTTTTAACCATAGATGCCACTAAAAAGATGAGGGTAATGTGTGGTGACAGAAGAAAATTCAGGATTTAGATAAATTACTCAATTCAGCCAGAAAACAGTGCATACCTTTCCCAGCTGATGTAATAATTAAAGCAGAATATTTTTTTTATCCTGTATCTAAGTTCCCCTGCTTTATTCTCTTGGTATAAAAGAAATAATCAAAATACCGTAAATGCTGAAGTAAGTGGTTTTAGGAGGCTGCCAAAGACACAAAATAAGATTTGTGGAAATGAGGGTCCAATTCCCTGGAACAAATAGCAGCTCTTAAATATTAATCTCAGTTACATGTATGAGTCATAAAAAAGTTCTGTGCATTGTCAGTGTTATACCTCAAAGTTATACATCACCATGATGTTTAATAAAGAGATTGTGGCTGTCTGGTTGGACCAATTCATACCATAAACAGAGAAAGCTGAGCTGTTTGCTCAGAATAATAACTCCGGTTTTTCTCTTATGTGATTTGTGGCAGAATAAAGCAGATTGTGACTGAGAGCAAAGAAGTTTAATTTAAGTTTTACATATACATCACTTGGGTGACAAGAAAGAAATGGTGCACCGGAATAGTTTAAACATTTATTACAACTATATTTAACATACATTTGTGAATTTTATGTAATGTGAGATCTTTGTGAGGTCTAATTTTTTCAGAACAACCTTTTTCTTTATTAAAACATGAATGTGCAGTAAAGGCAGAGGTCTTATTATTGGAAAACGAGATGCTGATTTTTAACAGTAAAAAGAACCATAAATGTTTAATTCTAGATATCAAAATGAAATTCTGAGGCTGTCAGGATAAAATGAGCTTCATCAGCTAATTGCATATTACCCAGCACCCTGCTTTTTTAGTTTTCATAACCAAAAAAGCAGTTTCAGTTCTTTCTTGGTATTTCAGATACATGTTTTAATCCCTAATATTTCTGATAATTTTTACAATTAAGGCTTTATTTTTTTTGTAGAATAGACCTTACTATGGGAATTGGAAGGTGTAAGTCTCTTTGTTTATTTAAAGTTCATGAAAAGCTTAAAATTAAACAACTCTCTTGATTTTAGCATTAGCTCTTGAAGTTTAATAAATTTAGCAGAACAGCCAAAGACTTCATTGCTTTATCTGAGGAAGTCCATATTTACTACCATAAAAATGTAGCTGAAGGTCTAATCTTTGTGGTAATTTGGAAGAAACTTTTGGTTGCAGTAAATAGTTGGTGGACTCAAAGCTTGTGTTTTGAAACTGAAACAGTGTACGATTAGGCCAAACTTGTTACATTTGAAAATGCTTTAACATAAAAGAAATTTTAAAAATAAGTGAAATTCTTTATGACATGTTTTAAAAGGGATATTTAATTTATTAATCAAGGTAAAATATTTTAAAACACCAGATTAAAGTAAAATTTTATTAAACATGTTAAATTAAAACCCAGCTGAAACACAAGATGATTGAATAAACACATTCAAAGGACATCTATTTGTTCTTTTTCTCTGCACCCATTTATTTTAGTGCTGTATTGCTTATTAATATAGATTTCCTAAATGTTAGTCTTTTTAGCTGAAGTATAAATGTTGTTTTTTCTTAAACTACTTTTTATGTAACTTCTACTATTGCCCCACCTGCTGGTTAGTTTTATTAAAACAACTCACTGCAATATTTGTTGAAACTTGATTAAGAGGAAACAGGCTTTGTAATGCTGTAAAAATCCCCGTGCTGCAGAGATTATAAATTACTTCTTTAGTTTTGTTCCCTATTTAATTTTCTGAAAATTAAAAACTTCTAATTGGATTCTCACTCATTTAAGCTTTAGGAGTAAAAGTCTTTTCTGCAGTTCAAAGATTGTAAACAAGTGGCTCTTTCACTGTTGTTCATGCATAATTAATTAGAAAAAGAGCACATGTTTTGCTAATTTAGCTCAGTACAAGTGTAATACTAAACAATCATTTTCAGTTCATTTAATAATTTCTTTTTGCTTTCCATTTTTCCTAATTGCAGGTGAAGCCCATTATTGGACCCAGACTGATTGGAGACATGTTCTGAGCTCAACATCTTGGCCACCATGAAAGGGTTAGGAGCCAGCCGCAGTCGCCACCTGTCTGACTCATGTGAACCAGCGGGGTGTGCTCAGAAGCCTCTGTGCCCCCTGACATCTGATCCTCACAGCTCCTTTCTGTTGAGTCCTACAATAAACCACTATGGCACTTTGGACCCACATCTCCATCACTACACTCCCACCAGCCCCACTTCTTTGACCCCTGACTGTCTGCTGCCTTTCAGCCAGGTTCCCAATAGCAGCACCTTCCCTCGTCTGCATTTTACCCCCCACGCTGACCAGCTCGACTGCCCCCAGAGCTGTATCCCTGGCGGGGGAGTTGGGCAGGGTGGCAGGGCCGCTGCTCTGTCCACCTCGTTGTCAATGGGTATGGGACTGGGTCTGGGTTTAACTGGTGCTCCCATGATCACCAGTGGATCTGCCACTATATCCTCTGCAGCAGCAGCTAAGATGAACCGATTGCCCTCAAGCCTTTTGGATCAGCTTGAGAGGCACCTGCCCCTGCAGCGAGATGGCTTCAGCACTCTACAGTTTCACAGAGGACGAATGTCTAAGCAGCGCAGTGAGAGCCCCGGTCGGATCCGCCACATCATGCACTCTGTGCAGAAATTGTTTGCCAAATCCCAGTCTTTAGAGAACGCGGGGCTGAAAGGCAGCCTAAATTCAACAGGAGGTGGCGAGGAAGGTGGCAGACCAAGCCGCAGGAGTAAGAGTAAAGACAGGGCTAAGACTGAGGGATCAAAACAGAGACCTAGACCTAATACACTAGGCCTTTGGGGCTCAGATGACGCTCTGGACACTGATACTACCAAAGCTGGCACTATCGCTGTAGGTTACCGCAACCCACTGAGTATGATGACTCTTGGCAGAGCGGTGTCAGATAGCCAGACTGCTCTCAGACATATTCCACAGGGCTATAACACAATTTCTGCACATTCTCTTAAAACCTCAAAAAGCAGCAGCGACCTCAAGTTCCTGGCATGCCCTGCGATGCAGGTCGGAGCCAAGGAAGAGGAGCCAAGAAACAGGGGGAGCAAGGATGACATGGCGGTGAAAAGGGGCACCTGGTCCACGCTCACTCTGAACCAGGCCAGGCAAGTGTTGCAGAAAGGCTCTGCTACTGTCAACAGGACTCTGCTTAAGACAAAGTCATGTCACCAGGACCTGGCACAACAGTTTCTACAGGTAGGAGTTTTCCAACTTACTGAGAAATTCTACACCCTACTCCCTAAACCTTTCCATGTTTAGTCCAGTTACAACTACAAACCTCAATTCTCTAGTAAGTTCATTCTTCATAATGTTTTGTTAAAATGTTTAAAACAATTTTCAGATTTCAGCTACATATCCTTTATAAGTAACATTTATTCACTTGCAGAAAATTGGAGATGAATGTTGCTAACACTATCAGGAAATAAAAAGAGTGAAGTATACACTTAGCTAAAATGAGGAAAACATTAAAGTATTTGTTATACAGGTTCCTCTGGACGACTGGACCGGAAATTTGGGTCATGGAAGAACCAAGGGAACGGAGATCCCATGCAGGAGGATGCGCAGCGGCAGCTATGTTAAAGCAATGGGAGACCCAGAAGACAGTGAGGAATCTGAGGGAAGCCCCAAACCTTCTCCGAAATCAGCAGCACGTCGCCAGAGCTACCTGAAGGCCACCCAGTCATCCCTGAGTGAACAGCAGCCACCACCACCACCTCGCAAGTGAGCAACTTTAAAGAAGTCATACTGAAACTCTGGCTTTGGCTACCATGCTTATCATCTTCCTTTAGTCTATGTTTTTTCTTTAACCATAATTTACCAGTAAATTATTTTGTTAACATTGTTTCCTCAAAGGTAAACAGCAGGTGGCAGCATCCCTTCACAAACAACCATCCCCTTGTACAATCACGGTGTTTATTAAAACGAGTTACAGACACTGTGCATGAAGGTGGAGCTGCAATTTAATTAGAGCATAAGGGAACAGACATATAGCATCGTTCTGTAATTGGTGCAAAAAGCAGCAGGAGGTGAATTTTTGCCATGTGCTCTACTCCTGCACCCACATGGACAGGTCTCGCTGCTACGCTCTCATGCGGGAGGATTTTCTGTGGTCCCCTCTGCAGAGTGCATGCTCTATGCAGCATCTGAGGTCAGTGTGATCCACAGGCAGGCAGTGTGGCGTTTCTTTCACCCTCACCTGCCCTACCTCTACTACCCACCACCTGTTTTTTGCCCTCACTTGCCTAATATTTGTTCCTTAGTGCCTCAGTAGAGGGCCAAAAGTGTCACAGTGCAATAAATAAGCACAAGCATGCATACATTAATATTGAAACGTAATCTGGTAAAACATGCGTCTATTTATTTAAAAAGACATACAAACAACCGTTTTGAGCTGTTTTTATATATATTAGGTAAATGTTTATTTATTTAATAACATTAAATAAATGTTATTTAATTTATTTAATAACATTTATTAAATGTTATTAATAAATGTTATTTATTAAATGTTATTAATAAATGCTATTTATTAATAACATTTAATAAATAAACATTAAATAAATAAACATTTACCTAAATGTTTATTAAATAAATATTTTTCAAAATAATATTACATAAGATGAACATAAATTGAAAAAACTATTACTTAAATGTATAATAATCTAAGCATGAATAAAAAAAACAATCAAACCAAAACTATTTTCATTACTTTACTACTAATTTATTATTTTAACTGTAAAAAAAAAAAAACATTTTCAAATATATATTTATAATTTGAAATGATAATTTGAAAATATTAATAACATTCATTTGAAAACATAATAAATATAAAATTCACATTTAAATAATTCTTATGCATTTCATTTATCTATTTTGTTTAGGTGTTTTTTTTGTTTTTCGTTTTTTTTTAGTGTTGTCTATGTTTTTTAAATCTCTTTATTGTTTGTTTTATTGTGGCATTTTTGGCCCTTGATGCCCCAGTACCATCTTTCACCTTGCAGGTACCCTGAACCACATGTTTGCACTTGACTTTTAAACTTGCTTCCTCAGGACCTTGATGTAAAAATATGGAAATTAGCTTCATGCAAATCCCTTCAGCATGTGCTGTTGCTTAGTGCACACATTGCCACTAACAGCACCAACCAGCCTTGTAAGCCAGAACAGAGGAAATTGATTTCCAAGCCAATGAAAAAGATTATTTAACAAACCTTTTTTGACAGATTTGCTTATAAATTGCTGTTTCCTCTGTGCTGCTTTTTACATGCTAATACATATCACCATCCACACATTTCAGCAGTATTTAATCTTTCAACATCACAAGGAATTTTTTTAAGAGCCCGATTTAAAATATCCCCAGAAAATCATCAATTAAACACAACCTACACTTATTCCACTCTCAGACTCACGACAGGCTAATAATCAAATTCCCAACCCACAGCTCCCTGCCGTCCCTCAAAGAGCTGCCTACTAATCGGAGCCTTGATAACTTGGACTGCCTGGTTAGCCCTGTGGAGGCTCCTCCTCGCTACAGGAACAGTGATTTCAGCCAATGCTCCGGCACACTGGGCAGAGGCTTGGGCATTCAGGTAGGTCTACAATCTGAATAAATGTGTTGCACTCTCTTTTAGTTGGGATTATTATTTCTTTCCTTACTACCTACTTAACAGGTAAAAGGTCTGTGTGTAATTATTTTAACATTGCCAAATCTATATAAGTTCACATTTCAACCAGCTGTGTAAAATGAGGGCTGACATATGGTAGTTTCTTGCTAAATTATTCACACCCATGGAATACTGTATAGTGGACAGGGATGGGCTGGTATCAGTATCTGATACTAATATTGCTGTAATGGCAGATATCCAATATGTACCTGTATTGTATATATTACATATATTTTTCTTTTGACACCCTGAAAAACTGACATAACTGAAAATTGCTATTCTGTTTCAATTAAATATCCCACCATCCTCCACCGCCCTCTGTCCCGAAACACATACTCAAACAGCAACAAAATAAAAATAAATGACTTCTTAATATCAGACAGATACCAAATGATTAATATACCAATATTAATGTTAATGCCGATATATTGTACATTCCTAGTGGTAGAAAACTAACAATGCACATCCCTCTGAAAACACTATCCTGTGAGACATGGTGTTGACACCAATCTGTACAGTGTTTTTTTTGTGTGTGTTTTTTTTCTTCAGAAGAGACATGGCATATTGGTTGGAGATTATGGAAAAATTAACAGTGGTAAAACTTGTTGTAGAACTTGTTAGTGGCTGCAAACATATGAGACTGGTTAAAGGTTCACTTTCCAGAAGGACAGCAACACCAAACATACAGCCATAGCTACAATAAAATGTTTGCAATACTTTCTGTTGGTCTAGTGCAGGGGTCGGCAACCAGTGGCTCTGGAGCCACAAGTGGCTCTTTAGCGCCGCCCTAGTGGCTCTCTGGAGCTTTTTCAAAA